>VWZW01000978.1:1762340-1888815 GCA_013397115.1 Edolisoma coerulescens | reverse complement strand
CGAAGCGGGCGCGGGCCCTCAAGCCCGCAGTGGCGCCCGCCCCGCCCCGCCGGGCCCATCGCGGTTCGAACGCTCCGCGCTGAGGCTGCGGGGAGCGGGGCCCTCGCCCCGCCGGCGGGCCCGGGCTCGGCAGACGGGCGGCGGGCTCGGCTCTGCGCCGGGGAGCAGCTGCGGGGGCTGGAAGTGAGGAAATGGTGCGGTGACGGCCTCTGGAAGAAGCCAGAAGCAGCGGAGGGATCGCGCGGGGTTGTTGAGGACGGGAGTGTGTTTTCTTTGGTACTCACGCAGCTTGTTTCTCTGCTGGTTTAAGAATACGTAGAAAAGCCACTGAAGCTGGTGCTGAAAGTTGGAGGAAATGAAGTTGCTGAGCTCTCCACTGGAAATGCAGGACTTGATTCCAGCCTCTACGAAGACAAATCAGAACATGAAAAACACAAGGACAGAAAAAGGAAAAAGAGAAAGAAAGGAGAAAAACAAGTTCCTGGAGAAGAAAAGGAGAAAAGAAAGAGAAAAGTTAAGGTATGTGTTCGTGCTACTGCATTTTAGCAAAAAAAATGTTTTGACTTTCTCTAGGTTTCACATCAAAAGGTCCCCAGATATGACTAACTTGTGTCGTTAAACTGGAATACATTCAGTCTCGGTGTCTGAGGTGTTCCTGCTTCATTTTTAAAGGATACACACTATATAGCTGTCACATTTTCTAAAAAACTAATTCAGTGATACATTG
The DNA here is from genome assembly GCA_013397115.1 of Edolisoma coerulescens. Classification (NCBI taxonomy): domain Eukaryota; kingdom Metazoa; phylum Chordata; class Aves; order Passeriformes; family Campephagidae; genus Edolisoma; species Edolisoma coerulescens. The sequence goes on along the minus strand of VWZW01000978.1, from coordinate 1,888,088 downwards.
CATTGTATGGCTGAATTATTTCAGTGTCCAGCAGATGGAGACAGTACATAAAGAATACAGAATTTTTAAACACAAGCTATTCTTATTTTTTAAACTTTGTGAATTTGTTTTGAAAAGTCTAGAGAGCATTATGTACAGTAATAATGCAGGGTTTTCAGGTGCTCTTACATTTCCATAACAATCTTTCCAGGAGGATAAAAAGAAACGAGATCGAGACCATGGAGACAGTGAGGGAGAACAGGAAATGAAATGTCAGACCCCCGTCAGAATGGAATTGTCACCAGAGAAACCACTGACGAGCACTTTATCAAAGCAGGAAGGTAGAGGGAAAAAAGAAATTTCTTTTGCTAATTCATGTTTTCTCTAGTTGACTCTTGTTTTATTGTTCTATAGCAAGTGACTTGGCATTTTTTGCCATCTCAGTGTTTTTCTCCATGTCGTACAAAAGTTTGGAATTAGGTTGCTGTACACTTCTTTTGCAGAGTGGTATCTGGTACTTGTGTCAGAGTCAGCAGAATGTCAAGTAAGGGCAATGAGAAAAGTAGATCCCCTGTAGGTATTGGGTTTGCCATCATATTCTTTTCTTTATACTGAATTCTCAAGGTGCATCAGTTTTGTTCGTTGATTTCTAATATCTTGGAAGTTTAATATCTTGTGCATTCAGTTCTGCCTCACACCCTTTCTCCCCCCCTTGTTTTTGGTCTAGAGGTGGAACAGACACCCCTTCAGGAAGCTCTGAATCAACTCATGAGACAGCTGCAGAGGTAATGTCTGTGCTCCAGGCTTGCAGAGCTATTAAATGAAAATAATACACAATAAGGGAAGGGGCACATACAAAGCTGAGTGACAACATTATTGCTAAATATATTGCTGAGAGGGCTATTTTAGGAATTTAAGTGCTAGTTTAAGAACACACACTTAGAACTTCTCTTCAGCTTAGGCTTCTTGTGAACACCTCCAGTTTCAAGTTCATAGTAGTTTTAGAAAGCTTTCAAAACCAGGATATTTTTCTAGTACTGTGATGCTTTCTTAAGGGAAACCTTTTGAAAGGAAGGCACAAGAGTTTATAATCAACTTGCCAAAGTTTCTTTTACCTTGAGTTCTCCTATTTTAGCATTATTTACTATAAAAAGGAAGCATGTGCTTGAAAACTTCAGCCATGTTCTCTTACTGTCTTACTAACCGAATGTCTTTTGATTAAAACAATCAAGTCTGCAGTTCTTTCAATTAGTCTCTTATTTAAGATAATCTTTCTTGACTTTAAGAGTATCTGTGTCTTGTACAAGAGTGGTTGAAAGATCTTTCCCTTTAGCTGTCTCACCAGATTGAGTTTGAAACTTTGCAAATTTTCTCTTACCCATAAATTTTCAAGATCTAGGTGTGGTGACAGTTTCAAGAAACTTAAACTATTAAAAAATGCCTGTGTTAGTTTTGGCTCCTTTTCCCTGCATATAAAAAGCAGCACTTTTGATTTTGAGCCCTGTCTCTTCCCTTCTGATAATTTCAGAGTAAGTGATGAACAAGATGATGACAAGATGATGACAAGAATATTCTTATGGAATATATTTCTTTTATTTTTTAATTAATTATAATATAGTATAAAACCCCTCTGTTGAAATCCAAAATCTTAAAAAAAAGTTGGGGTTTTTTCATCTTCTTCGGAATGCAGGTACTTATCTAAATACAGAAATAACTTCCAAAATACATTTGTAGCACTTTTTTGGTATATGGGTTTGCATACAAGATCTTTTCAACCTTGAAAGGGAAGGATTATGCTGACACAAGCTATTTCTCTCTTTATAGTTCTGATTCCTTTTCAGCTTAGTTATTTCCTTTCTATTTAATTCCGAACTCAGTATGTTCTTTGTCATAAGTTGAAACATAAAAAACTGTCTTTCATTTCTTAACAGAAAGGATCCAAGTTCTTTCTTTTCATTTCCTGTGACTGACTTTATTGCCCCTGGCTATTCCATGATCATTAAAAACCCAATGGATTTTAGTACCATGAAAGAGAAGATCAAGAACAATGGGTACCAGTCCATAGAAGAATTGAAGGTAATGCTTTGAATTTTGTTTTGACTACAAAGATATATTATGCTCAATTGACCTGAAGTCTGGTATTTTATAAGAATATAAAGATGCCAAAAAGAACCAGTACTTCTGCCTCAAGAAATGTTTCTTCTTGAGTTTTTGTGAGCAAGTAAGTTCTGACAGTAAAAGAGAAAACACTTCTGGTTTGTAAATGTGCATCTCAAAAAGATGCAGATGGTTTCAGGTTTTGTGCAGGATTGTGTGGAACCTGTCGGTTTGTCCCTCAGCCCATTATTTTAGATCTGTTACTTCTTCCAGGCTAATCTAGTCATGCAGATCAACGAGTGAAGGCGCGGTGAGCGTGGTCCTGTTGCCAGCAGCCACTTATCCTCGTGCTGTAGTGTGTCTAATGGATTCAAGGGCATGTTTTGAAAGCCTCATAAAGCTTTTAAAAGATGTGGGCCCTAGTTTTGTTTCGTTTTCTTCATCAGAAATACTCTCTAGTTCTTTACTGGGCTAGATGAGGACCTGAGAGGTGTAATTTATGTGTAGTTAACAATTAGGCAGATGTTAGTTAATAGTATTGGTTGTATTTTCTTGCACATTCTTCTTTAGATCTCCAAAACCTAAGAAGAATATTCCCTGTTGTAACAGCTGTTTCTAGTTAGTTTTTAATTTTAACTTTGTAAATAGATGAGAATGTGATAAAACATATCCACCTGTAGAGGCTGCAGTGTGTACAGAAGGGCAGTTTCTAGCTCCCTTGATTTTCAAACAAGCATACATTTCTTCATTGTAACTAAAACTTTGGCATATTCTTTGTAATAATTTCACTTTGAACTACAGCTTTTCATTGTCTTCTTTATGTTGCTTCACTTTGGTTTTGTTTTAATGACTTCTGATTAGTCAGGAGGTGGGTAGTAGTAGCTAAGGGGGCTTCCCTTAAAACTTTATAAACTACAAACAATACTGAACACTTAAGAATACTTGCAGGATGTTTGTTGGGCTGATAGATTCAAGTTGTAAAACTAAGTTACATACCTATTCCTGTTTACGTTTTTAATAGATTTCTTAAATTCATCTATTAAAATTATTCTTTTTTTCCCTAAAGCTTGAGACACCACATTTGCAACAAGAATATCAGTATAGTACGCTGTAAAATTAACTTTCATTCCAAAATTATTAATGTTTGTACAGGATAACTTCAAACTGATGTGTAATAATGCAATGATTTACAACAAACCAGACACCATTTACTACAAAGCTGCAAAAAAACTGCTGCACTCAGGGATGAAGATACTCAGCCAGGTAACTAAAAACACTAACCAAAATATTAAAAAGTATACTGCTTAGTCCCTCTTTATTCCCTTTTACAGGGATCGCATAAAAATTAATAAAACCTTGCTTGATATTTGTCAAATGCTTGTGTATTGGAATAGAAATAGTATATTGTTTAGTACTGCTGCCAGATCAGTCATTGTAGAAGTAGTTGCATTTAATATTTCACCTTCTAGACTGTTTGTATTTGCTAGTGTAAGAAAGAAAGAACTGAAATAAAATCAGCCTCTATGGGTAGGTTACAAAAAGATTCATTGAAGCAGCAAATAAAAGGATTTTGATGTTATTTAGGAGAGAATTCAGAGCCTGAAACAAAGTATAGAATTCATGGCTGACCTGCAGAAGACAAGGAAGCAGAAGGACAAGACAGAACTGCAGCAAACTGGGGAAGAGGAAAATGGTCCTGGGAAAGACAGAGGAGAATCTATGGATGGTGACACCAAAGCATTCAAAACACCTAGCAAAGAGCACAAAAAGTGAAGTATTATCTGAGTAATTAGAGGATACGCCTTTTAAATGCTACTGAAACAAGATGACTTGGGGATCAGTGGATATGGGTTTCTCTCTTTCTGGTACTGCTTATACACTAAGATATTTTCATCTCAAGGGATCAACACTTTCATAAAGCATCCTCATCTACTAAAACCAAATAAGTTCAGAATCATTTATGGTACAATCATTTTTGTATGTAGGTAACCTTGTACTGCTCATCAACTCCATTCCTTCAATTATTTTGTGGTTTAGTGTCCATTTCACAGAACTAGTATAGTTCTGGAGAAAGCTTGCAAACGTGAGCTTTTAAACATTTTGGTACAAAAAGCTACATAGCCAATTTTGGTTACTTTTTTTTTGTTTGTCATAGTAGTTGTATTTGAAACCTGCAGCTGCCAAGCTACAGAGTGTACTTCCTGAAATAGCTTTTCATATCTAGAAATACCAGGTATGAAGATAGTAAATATTTAGGTAGATAAATACTGGATACTCAAATTAAGAATATCTAATATACCAAAATTGTCTTAGTTTTGTGGGAGACCTTTACACAGAAATCTTTACAGTTAATAACGTAGCATTTGCTGATGTAAACCTTTGTCACATGCCTTCCCCAGCTGTATTAAATACAGTCATATTCAATGGTACTTTTTTTCATTGTTAGTTGTTTTGTCTACAAAACCAGTTGCAGAGTTGGCTAAAACAATATTGTCACAGTATCCTTTTGTGTTATTTAGCCAGTTGGGGTTCCAGCTAGTCACTACGTTGTGTGGGTATATTCACAGGAAGGACAAAGACCTGCTTGAAGACAAATTACGAAGCAACAGCTTGGAAAGGGAACAAGAGCAGATTGATCGGATTGTTAGGGAGTCTGGAGGCAAGTTAACCAGGCGCCTTGCAAACAGCCAGGTAAGCACTGGGGGATTTGATAGCTCCTTTCACTTTTCCATAAACCAGGCTTCTTGGCATCTTACACCAGTTGAAACTCCACGTCTGCATTTACTACAGCTTACACCATTTTACACCATTGATAATCTATAAAACATCATAAGGTTAAAAAAAAGTGCTATTTAAACGCATGCTAAATGTCATCAGCAAAGCAAGTTGAGCTTAAATTTTCAATAAAGTAATAGAAAAGGATGAATAGTAGAAAGCTCAAGAAAATAAATCTGACCTGCAAAAATCTCGTAGTTCTGAAACAGACACATACCTGATCAGAGGTTATTAATGTTACAGAAGCAACTCAGTTTGGTAATACTATGCCTGTGTCATTGTCTAAATTTTTTTGTCTCTTGGCCTCTGCAGAAACATTAATATTTATCATAATATCTTAATTCCTTGTGCCTATACCAGTAGTAAAGTTATCTAGTGAAAGTAAAAATTTAGAGCAGCACTCACTTCTGAGTGACTGATTTCCTTTTTTATTCCTGCAGATAGGACCAGTTTTATTAAATGTTTTCATTAGTTTAAGGACCAGGAATTTCAACTACTATGTAAATTAAAATAGTCTAATCTTATTTCAGTGTGAATTTGAAAGAAGAAAACCAGATGGTACAACAACTCTAGGCCTTCTTAATCCAGTTGACCTTGCTGCAGGAGGTAAGTGGGCACGGTTCAGGTAACAAACCACTTCCACCTACCTGGTCTGCTGCTTCTTTGGAGGGGCAGATGAGCAAATCCTGGCCAAGAACTGAATGCCTCTTTCCAGTCTGATAAAGATCTGGATTGAAAAAGCTGCAGCTGAGGGATCACATAGATGGGCCTCAGCTGTGGCTGTTGTTAGGAGCAGCTGGTGAGAGCCCTCAGTGCTGTTCCTTCTCTGGTTGGTGTCAGCTGTTCGTGGAAGCTGCAAAAGAACACTTTTGCTGCTGGAGAATTTCCTGGGATCCTCTTATTTTTTGTCCGTGTACAGAGTGCAGTGTCTGCTGACCCAAAAGGTCACAGATGTTTCAGAATTGGGAACTGTCTGGGTCCCAGATCATTAACATGAAGCATTTGGATAGGAAAGCACACTTTGAGAGCCATGTCCTGTTTGTTCTGAGTTTTTAGCTGTGAGTATTAAATGAATTTAGACATCTTCCTATGCCTTCTCTGTTTATGTGTTTTGATATGTCCTATTGCAGAACCAGGTTACTGCCCTGTGAAGCTGGGAATGACAGCAGGAAGGCTTCAGTCAGGAGTTAATACGTTACAAGGGTTCAAAGAAGATAAAAGAAACAAGGTTACTCCAGGTAAGTGCTGATGTTTTTTAAAAAATACAAATTCTTCTTCTTATATAAACAAAGTGTGTTGATCTTGTTACTAGCACACAAATTTGGAACTAAGGACTTCTAAAGATAAAGCACATTTTTACATACCCCTGCCCATGGCAGGGGGCTGGAACTAGTTGATCTTTACGGTCCCTGTCAATCCAAACCATTTTATGATTCTTTGTATCTATCACACAATTAAACAGCACATAACAGAGTCCAGCTTAATTTAAACATACAAAAGGGGTGAGATATTTAGTCTTCATCAATATTGAGAAGAGAAACTACCAGACAGAGGAGGGGTTTTGGTAGCTTTAAAAGACAGGGAGGGAGCCTGAGACCCTCTTTCCAGCATCAGACTGTTCATGTTGTGCTAAGGCACATGGTGGTGTTAATGACATATTTGCAAATACAAATGCATTTGATTTAGATGTTACTAAAAGTTGTTGCATTGTGAACAGATGGTGTTCTGTGAAGGCTTGTTTTCACCTTAAGAAATACATTCCTTTAAAGTTCCTTTTTGGAGATTGTTTTACAGCCCCTTCTCATTTCTGTCTGATGCATGCAAAGCAGGGTAATAATTAATACTGTTGTTATTCATTAGTGACATACTTGAATTACGGACCCTTCAGTTCCTATGCGCCAACGTATGATTCAACATTTGCCAACATAAGCAAAGAAGATTCTGACTTAATCTATTCAACATATGGGGAAGACTCTAATCAAGGATCTTCCAGGTAATCCAGCAACCAGGATCCATAGTACAGCTCACATGGACAGAAGCAGCTATGTGCAACTCTCTGCAGGACGGGCTGGCTTCTCTGTGAAGTGCACTGCTATCTTTATAGCTCACAGGGGTTTGTTTGTGTAAGAAACAAATACTTCAGTAGAAGAACCTGCCTCTAAAGTGTAATTAGCCAAAGTGGAAGAATTTTGATGCTGCTGATTCCTAAGAATACACTGTTTAAACTTAGATGTATTTATAACTGAAGGGCTCATGTTCAAAGCCAGAAAAATATTGAGTTGTGCAAATGTTTATACAAACTGAGTTTTTTTAACATTAATTACTGCTTTGAATGAGATACAGCTTTGTAAAAATAATTAATTCTATTGGTTTATTATTCTTGATTACAAAAACTTCAAAGCTCTTTTGTTTTGTGAGAATTTCACAAGGAGCAGGCACAGTGATATAAATTCTTAGGAAATGGGGGAATACTTTAATACAGTGTAAACATGAAGTGCCTGTGCAAGTTTGCTTTTGTGTTGGTGCAGCTGCCTGAGGCACTACACTTTTCCAAGTTTTCCAGTGTTTCATTCAGAATGGGTTCCTCAGCTACGGAAGGCATGGATGATTAAACTAAAGCAAGCCATTTAGGTCAGATCCTGTGCTACTTGTTGTGTTTTCTGTGCTGCACATACTGGTTTGACCTTGCGTAACTTTTTTACATTAAATGTTTGATATGAAAGTAGTTACCTGAACTACCTTTATTCTTTCAGTATTCAAGACTTTTTTATGAAATCCCAGGATTATCCTCTCTTAATGGCTGATAGTTTGCTTGATGTTCTAACTAAAGGAGGACATTCTAGAGCTCTCAGAGAACTAGAAATGGTAAGAATGGATTTGTGTACCATCTGTTCTTTGGTTTTAGCATACAAGCTCTAAAGCAAGCGAAAGATGGTGCTGATCCTATTGATGGGCTTCCTTGTAACTGATAGAGTTGGAAAGTGAAGACTGATCTTTGTCTCCAGTGGCAGGATTTTTTGGAAAGGAATTATTCTATTGTTAATTAGTGAAATGTGAATATTAACAACATATTGTAGATAGAGATATAATCACCCATTCTTTGTCCATTGTTCCATTCCCATTATCACTAACTCCTGTTCCAAGACATATAAGCAGTTGTTTAAAAATGAGGTGCTCATTGACAGGCTTTTTTTTCCATGAAAATTTTATCACATTCCTAGCTGCCACTGTTTATTTCAGGAGAGTTAATATTTAGTTTTTCCCTTTACTTGGTACCGTGCTTTTAAACTCAAATATGTGCTATGTAAAAATACTGAACAACGACTCTTCAAATTCTTAGGAGATTCCAGTCCTGTCTGTGCTAAACATAACTGGAACCAAAGGGGCTCATTTGACAACCTTAACTTAATTGACAATCCAACAATTATTTGAGAATCTCCTCAGAACAGTTCCTTTTAACTAAAAGTCTTGGTTTGAGTTTCAAATCAATGCAAACTATTGAAATAAACAGATTGTAGCCTTTTACTAATGGGTCAAATATTACCTGAATTAATACTAGAAATAGTTCATGGACCAAAGATCACCTTTTTGCCTCAGTTCTCACCTTTCCTTAGTATCCCATGTTTAGCTCTTTTCTAGTACTCAGTAGTGGCACTGACTGACAGCATTTGGCCACTTACTCTTGGCAGTATTAAGAGAAATACAGTTACATACAGAAACAGAAAACCTTTCAGCCTCTAATAACCACCCTTCCTCTTCTTCCTGCAGCCCAGTAAATAGTCTCTGATGTGGCATCGCTGTGATCTTTGCAAAGAGAAATAAAACCTGAGCTGAAAAAATGTATTTTAGTAAATGTTAATACCCCAAGAAAGACCCTAAAAAATAGCTGCATTATAACTTGCTTTACAGTGAAAAAACATTATGACATTGCATATTTACCTCCCTTTAAAAATACTGCATATTGTAAGATCTTACGTTGGATTTAAAAGACGTATTTTAACGCCTTCTTTAAAAATCCTTTCTCTATTCAGCCATTGGAGGAAGCTGAAGGCCCACATGAAAGAAGTGATGCAATGAAAGATGTAAAGGTAAAATTCTTCTGTATTAATTAACTTCTCCAGCCAGCCTGTCCAAGCTCACAGATAAACTGCCTGCAACTTTCAGGCCTGTACAGCCACACTGAGACTTTGACAAGCTGTAAATACACACTGTGACTTGTGAAAATGGTGTGTCCCTTGGTAGGTGTGAGGAGAGTAAGGTTCTCCAAAATGTTAAGTCTTAACTATATGTCAAGAGAGCTGGAAGAAAATGCTTATGTAGTTTTGTTTGAGATTGTTGGGAGCTATAGGTTTGTTTCTGTCTTAATCTGGGTTGGTTTAACATGAATTTGTAATGTAAATATAAGATGCCACACGATACGTAGCAGTCTTTGAGAAGTTCTTGCTTTGTGCCCCTGTAGGCAATACATTAGAGATCTCAAATCATTCCACCCAAACTTTATTCAATTAGAGAAAGCAGTTCTAGGGCCAGGGCTGCTATCCCGAAGCATCTCTTCATCTGCAGCCAGTGCCCAGATTCCTTCTGAATTTTGGCCTCAGATCTTTGATAAAACCTCCTTTAGATGAGCTGAAGAAATTTTTAAACTGTTTTTTAATTGGGATGCTGGTCTTAAGTTACTGCATCATTTGTGCATATCCCCAGTGGTTTTGCAGATGCCATTTTCTATTTGGGTATGAAATAGAATAGTAAACAGTAACAGTAGAACAGTGAGTTTCATAGGTTGTCTTATCAGCTTTCCCTCTGTATGTCCACTTTATTTTTGTAGAGCAGACTAACCTTACCTTTGTGTTCTGATCTTCCCCGGACAATTTTGTTCTTTCAAGGTTGAGTATTATCTAAATAATTACTTGCTGATTTTTTTTTTTTTTTCAGATTATGGAAATTGATATTGCTGCCAGGTTGGACGCTGCTAATAGTGACAGACTTACAGCTCTAAAAGCAGTTACAAACTTTGGCATGCCTATAGAAGAGTTTGATTCTGAGGGTAAGTCTTCTTGGTAGTCATACTTCTGATGTACGTCTGCAACTCTTTCAGTTTCTCAGTCCCTTACAACATTTTACGACATGAAGTAAGTAAGTAGACTTTACTTAGATCTTACTAGGCAGGACTTTCTCTTTAAACAGAGGCTGAAATCTTCCAGAGGAAACTTGATGAAACAACAAAGCTGCTCAGAGAACTCCAGGATGCTCAAAATGAACGACTGAGTACAAAACCACCCCCTAATATGATTTGTCTTCTGGGTCCATCTTGCAGAGAAATGCATTTGGGTAAATACACTTTTTCTGATCATTCTTGCAGAATTGATCAAGTCCCCACTGGTATCAACTCCAAGAAAGAAAAAATCTCAAGAGCTATAGTGTAGATTATGTGCCCTGTTAGGCCTATGTGATTAATTTAAATTTTTTTGGATGTAAAGCCAGATGAAAATTTTGAACAGTAATTACAAGTATTTCCTGTTTATTCCTGAATGTCCCTAGAACTGATTTAAGCTTCTCTATGCCATGGGGCAGACAATAGCCAAATACCTATTATTCCATGAGTTTTGCAGTGTCTTTGAATAAGGGTTGTTTAACTATTACCAAGTTCTTATTGCAAGGCTAGCTTTGGTCCAGGATGAATCTATTTATCAGTCTATTGTGTTACACTAATTAATACCACTCATACATTCTTCAGTTATTTAAGCAAAGCTTCTTGTCTTACAGGTCAATTAAATTACACAGCTTGTGTTAATGGTAACCCTCTAAGACAAGACTGTGCAGAATGTTTTGCAAGTAAAACTGACTTGTGCAACACTGTTCATGGTCTAAACTAAACCACATTGATGTGATTAGATAAATTCCCCATTATTGAAGAAATATGACCAAGTTGGTACTACACCAAGTCTAAACCAGATCAAATAATATCTGACTTTCACTACTTACAGCTTCCTTCTTGAGGGAAAACCACATTAGTAGCAACAAGAACAGTCTCTCTAGTTTATATCCAAAGCTCTGTGCTGAATCCCAAAATCCAGCTATTACTAACACCAGTGCTGTGTGGGTGCCACCAGCCCTCTCCCAGCTGCTGTGAGTGTGGCCCAAGATTCATTAACTTACTCTTTTACTTCTGGTGTTTCCTGATGGCAGTAAGCCTTGGGCAGCAGCTGTTTCACTCCTCCTGTTCTTCTTACCCATCTCTTGGTTCCCAGGATGTCTTGCACGGCTGCACGCAGCACAGCAGAGCTTTTCTGGTGCAGAAACATTATTTAACATAGTTCCCTTTGTACTTAAATAATTCAACTGCTTGCAGGGTGATTCAGCAATTTTGTGTCTATCTATAGCATATAAACACATCCTCTTACCTTTTCTAGCGGAGAGAGTAACCAATAACCTGAAAGAACTTGCCCAGCAAGTGACTCCAGGTGATATTGTCAGTACCTATGGAATCCGAAAAGCAATGGGAATCTCGGTTCCCCTGCCTGAGACAGAAGACAACTGGGTAGATCTGACAGAGGGTGAGTATACTAAAACATCTTGTAGCATCTGTTCAGCTGGAACAAAACCACATCTGCAAATGCTTAGACTGGCTTATGGTAGAACTTGCAGTAGTGTGGTTCCAATTTTCAGTTCTTCCCTCGTTTTTAAATTCTGTTTCAAATGGAAACTTGCTGCCTTTGGTCTCAGTCCAGAATTAATCTTTTGTATGTATGGAACTTTGGTTCAGCTACATGCTTACTTTACAATCCATCTTACATCACTGCCAAATTTTAAAGCTTGATAATTCATTCAATTTTAGTTTTTCCATTTAGTGTGAAGTTGCAGGAAAGGAGTTAAAATTCCTCACTTGCTAAAACGAGAACATCGTGGTTCCTTCTTCACCAGACTTTTGGCTGTGCACTCCTTTTGCTTAGTTTGGCCAGCTGTCATGCTTCGTAAGTTGACAGCATGAGTTCAACTCACCTCATCCAGCCAAAAGTAGTAGCTGTTTTTGCTGGATTAGGGAGTCTGGTCAGTGGAGTCTCAGTGCCAGACCCAGACCTCCCCTGTGTAGTACATGCACAGCAAAAGTGTGCCCAGAGTTGGGGTAGGGCAGGGAAGAATTTCCTCTCAAGAAATGCAATTCACACAGCAAATTTACTCAATCTGTGGTTTATGTAAGTTTTTGTTAAATAATATTTTAACTGAAAGATTAGGATTAATTCAGGAACTCGTTCCTCTTTTCAAGGAAGCTGCTCAAGAAATTTCAATTTCAAAATTATTGAGCCTTTTCTTTTCCATAACATTACACAGAGGCTTTGTGACAGAACCAGCTGGAACACAGGATTTTCTGGGGCTGTTGCAGAGCAAACAGCTAAGACAGGACTATCTGCACAAATAGCAAATGACTTGAGATGTGCTCTGTTGTATATGCACGTCTTTCATTGTGTATTCTGTGGTCAATGACCTGCTATCTGTTGTAAACTTTCAGACTTTGAAGAGCCTAAAAAGACCATCACTGTCCCTGAAAACGAGTGTGGTGCAGTTACAGGCTGAAGATTCTGTTCAGTTTACAGCTGTTTGTTTGATTCTGTTTAAGAACCAGGTAAATGTCCTTCAGGTGCATTCACCATGTGTGTATATTGTGTGTTAAACTACTTTTGTTTATTAAATTTTGGAACTAATGGCTTTTGAAGGGTTTGTGTTAGTTACTTCTGCTACGTAAATGCACTAAATTATTCTTTTTGCGTTCTCTATTATTTTTAAGCTCCTCTGCCACATTTGTTTTCCTAGATTACCAAGTAGCTGGAAAAGTCAAAGCATAATGAAAATGTGCCTATATACCGTGCAGGGCCTCAACCAAAAGTTTCTAGAAGCAATGTATAGACTTTTCTCTGAGTCTGGTTAGTGCAAACATCATTAGTGTCTGAACATGCAACTTCCCCTTTTTAAAATTACTGTGTAACTCTCATGAACATGAGGAAGAGAAATAAACTTTTTATATAAAACTGATGCAGTGTGATGAATTAACAAAAGCTCAGCTTTGTGAGACTTTGAATGTGGATGAATCTCCTCTTAGAGAAACCTTGCTGTCTACTTACAGCATCCTAAAACTGGAGGGCAAGCTCAGACCCCTGACCAAAAGTGAAACTAACAATTCTACCTGCTGTCAGCAAGTAAAAATACCCTGTGGATGTATCTCTGGGACATCTCTGAGACACTCGGGCAGACAATTCTTCATATTATGCAGAGGTATTACCAGACACTGTCTGGATAATGATTCTCGGCTCGCTTATCAGAAAGGAGCATATATTTAGAAGTCTCCTCGCATTAAAAGGCAGTTCCCTGTTCACCAAAGCTGCAGACCAATAGCTCAGCTCTCAGGCTCAGAACTCGAGCACCATTGTCAGGGTACAGGTGCAGCCAGTGGCTCATCCAAGTAGGCTTTTCCCTGTGCTCCTCACTCTCACACCATCACAGAGTGCTGCACCTGGCATCTACCGTAGGCATCCTTATTTGTTTTTAAATGTTGGTTTTCTTTAATCTGTGATTCCAGTATAACCCTGGACTCAACAGGAATGAGCTGTAGCGTTCCAGTTCCATCTGCTCAGCCATTCCTGATGTGTGCAGTGGCAGGGAACTGAACTAAGAGGTAACTTAGAGACCAAACAGCATTGTGAATTCCACCCTCTCCCCTCAGTCTTACGGCCAACATCATCCTTGCTTCCTTCCTCCCTTCCTTCTCCTCTAAAAATGCTCCAGAAACATTTGTTTTTAAACTTTAACAGTTATTAAAATGCATTCCAAGAAGTTCTGTCAACCTGGGTTTTTCTCCAGTAGTTTCAATTGTCCCAGAAGAGTTCTTAATAGTCACCACTGGAATTTTTTCAGTTCTAGGTAATTACAGCTGAATTATTACTCCAGGGAATGAATTTTTCCATTAATATATAAATCATTTTCATGTCAAGAAAAAGACAAGATGCATGGCAACTGTGCCAGCCAAATCCTTACTAGCTCCTTCCATAGCATCTCATTGCCCATCACTCACCTTTTAGATGGTGCAGGACGCGGCTGCCAATGACAGAAGTATTGACATCTCTCATCAGCTGTTGAACACATGGATGTCACTCTAAGCATTTTCTACTGGCACCATTTTTTAAAAAGATAAATACCGAGTTTAGTTTATGAGTAAAAACAGTCCCATTAACTCTGCAGCGCTATAAAAAATATACCTCCTTTTCACATATATCTTCAAAATAATTGCAAAACCAGACATGTTTCAAGAAGTTTTTTATTTCATAGTAAAAACAAAAGTTTGTTCTTTAAAACAGATTCCTAGTTCAAGATGTTACTAGCTCTTCAAGTTAGATACAGTGCCATTTTTTCCATTTAAGAAAAAAAAAAATGCTGCAAGGAAGATTTTTCTACCAAGATTGTTTCCTCAATGTTAAGTTTCACAGTTCACTCTCAGAAGGACTGCTGAAAACAATTATTTCAATACAGTTGCTTGTTAAATTGAACTTTTTCTGTGGTTGAATATAGCTCTCATATTATACAGTTCCAGTTCTGGTGAGAAATTAGTCATCCTCTTTTTCATTACACACAGTTTCTAACTTCCCCAAGAAGGCTGTGCACAGCACACCAACTGAGCAGTCCTTTTAAACCTGCAACCAAATCCAGCTCCTTCCCCTTTGGAAGCTGCAGCTCTTCCTGCCACTTCTGCAAATGAGGTTGAGTTGAAGTTACACCCAAACAAGCTATGAGCCTGACAGGCAACATCGTGTAAACAAAAGCATTTCATTTGTTACAGACAGCAAATGTTCTTTTATAGATAACTTACATCTACAGTCTACTAGTTCTGTGAACAGGAACACTTCAGAGCCAGCTCTATTTATAGGCATAATGCACTTTTCAAAATAGATTCATGAGACAAATGGTCACTTTACCTAACGTGATGTCAAAGACTGCTAAAGGGAGCCTTTGACACATGCATGGTCCTATAAAACAATAAATATCTCAAAACAAATGCTTGCTGAGCACCTGTAACTACAAATACACAACATACAAGGGTAGCAAAAGCTGCTGGAAGGTTTATTCAACTACAACACTGACTTGCACTAACACGACAGCAAGTATGACACTTCCTTCTTCAGCAGAGCCCACGCGTGAACTAGACAACCTCAAATTAAGGTTTTCTTACATGCTGTTTTCTGTTGGAGACCTACTACACACATAGATTTGATCTACAAAATTGACAAAGGCTAAAAGCACAATTTTTAATCCACAGTTGGACAATATTTAGATTTGTTCCTGTCTTGAAACATAGTCACTTCATCTTCTATAGAAATTACACAGTAATTAGAAAGCATCAGTGATGCACAGGACTGCTTAAACGCTTGTCTGGGATGGGTTGGTGCTAAACCCAGAAGCATTAGGAAATGCTGCTCTGTTTGCAGAAGAGTAAGGCTCAACCAAACAGGTGTACTCACTAATCACTGTGCTGTCCAGCCCTACTCCATGTGATATATGGGGAAAAGGGGAGTCCATCCTTAGTAATGAGCATAACTGGGTACAAGATGTTAGCCTTACAAACTACTATCATCTCCACCAACAGAAAACAGATTAAGAGATTGCAGTAAGTAAAAAATGCCAATGTAGAAATTGGCAAAAGCCACTAACAGCTTAAAAACCTTACAAACTAAACTAATTTACACCAAGTCCTCAATGATCTTATAAATGCTCTATTGATACTTCCAGTATTGGGGCTCTGCTGAAATATTTCCATTATGAATACGTTTTTTCCATACATCCTTTTGTAACCTTCTAAACCAGTTTATGAAAAAAAACTGCATTGGCCTTGAAAGGCATAGAAACCAGCCAGTGGCTAGTCAAATTGTAGAAATAACAGGAAAACAAACAAAAAACAAAAAAAAACCCAAACAAATGAAACCCCACCACAGACACAGTTCTGTTTATACAGTATCTGCTACTGTTTCTAATACTATTTTAGTAATTCTGTTGTTCAGCTTCCCAGCAATTCAGAACAGATCATTTTTTCTTCCCTAAGTGCCCTCAAGAACACAGCACAGAATCAGAATTCCTGCTGGGATCAGCAACAGCAGCTGCTGTCAGAGCCTGTCCCCCATGCTTCTCACCATCACATGTACTTTTTGAAATTTAAAGTGAAAAAATTCAGACTTACCATGACTGAACAAAATGCACATGCAGATACTAATTACAGAGAAACACAAAGGAGAACATGTAATATAATGTAAACACGCTGAACAAGATGAAAGTTATTTCTGAACAGCTCTTGGTCATGAAAACATCTGCATAACACAAGGTACTGCTGCAGAGGAGGCGAGGGTGGTGAAGTGACCTGACACTGTGCAATTCAGGTTTCTTCCCAGAAGAGCTCAGCACAGTTATCATATGATACACTTGAGTTTCCTTGCATTCCTCTTCCCGTTATTCAGCTGTCTTATGCTGTGAAGTCTGTTCAGCATTAAAATCAGGATCCGCAGTGTCCACAGTATCACTGCACATGTCTGGACAAACACAATACTGAAGGCAGGTGTGTGTTAACCAGGCAATGGAATGTTTTAACATGGTAATGAGTTCTACAGTGCATCCACACGTGTTGTCACTGGAGCTGTTAAGACTCCCAGTGCAGGTAAGGAAAGCAACTAACTGAAAATGCTTCATGGCAATTCCAGGTAAATCTTCAAATTACTTCAGGAAAAAGTAGCCTTTTTCAGACTGATGAATCATATATATATATTGTATATCTTCTATGAACTTCTCAGAATTCTTCTTTATTAAAAAAAAATTCTCTTATCTTGAGATGTAGAAGAGATAGGAACAGTATATACATGTTTTTAGAATAAAGTCCTTCACATAAGGAGGGAAATTCTACATCTTCACAGAAGGGAGGCAGATCTAAGTCTATTTTGATTAACTTCGTCGTAGCCTCAATTCAGTCCCATGCCTTGGAATTTGGCTGTCTCGGTGCAAACAAAGTAAGTCCTCAGTTCTCCCTTGCCTTTGACATTAATGAGTCCCCTACATTCACATGAGTATCCCAGCTCCTGTAGTATTTTGCTTGTTTCTTCTGTGACCTTTGTGTGAAAAGAATTAGAAACTCTTGTGAAATTCTTCTGATTATTCACATTAAAGCAAAATTCCACAACTGATTAGAACTAATGCCTTAGACATTGCAAGGCTCATACGCTTACCTGGATCTTGCCAAGTTCCCCCGTGCTCTCCATCCGGCTCGCGACATTAACGGTGTTGCCCCAAATATCGTACTGAGGCTTCCGGGCCCCGATCACACCGGCAATCACCGGGCCGTGAATTATCCCTGCATAAACACAAGCAAGTGTCATTACTGAGGCAGGAAGTGATGTGACTTCCAGCTTCATTGTTAGCTGTAGCTTCAGGGGAAAAAAACATCCCAAAACTTAACTCTGCAACACCTTTTTAGCAATCGGTATCAGTGCTGCTCTATAAATATTCATACTGTGGCTCAGGAGATGTGAAGTGACTCACTCATAAAATGGGAAGACTAGGGCACAAAGCAAAAGTCTTTCTCTTCTACTTTTAATATATAGAAATAAGCATTGTAATGACAATACTGTCTAGTCAACAGTCACTAACAAGGTACTTCACTCTTCATCTGTACCTTTAATTTCCTCCAAATTCATCCAGCTGCGCTCTTCCTGCTGCTCCCTCCAGTGATGAGAAAAGCCCATCCATGGAGGAGCCTGGCCTGTCTGAAAAGCTGACCAAACAATACTGCCTTTGGCTATTCAGCTCTTGGACCTAGATCATCCTACTTCATTTCTTGCTTGTCTGAGCTGTGGCGTTCACGTTCTCCACAAGCAGAACTCACCGACACGTAGGCGGAAGTTGTTGAAGGAGTGTCGGTTGATGCCATCCAGTTTACTCATCAGGGCAATTCCATACTCCACCATAATCCCAATGTGAGCGTGCTGCCTTTCCCTGTCCTGTGCAAGTCAGAACACATAGTAATGACCAAATTACAACATCAAAGGCTGTGTCAGGCTGCTATTCCAAAGCAGTACTAGTAGTGACCTGGAGTGTTTATGAGACCACTCATTCTTATAACTGCAGAACTGCAGAATTTCAAAACTCCATTAAATTCAACTGGGATGGCTATGAGGCAACAAGCGTGATATGATTAAATTTTATAACAAATTAATATCTGTCCTTTACAATTTCAGCTTTAATTTGACATGTTTTGGGTATATTATTATCTGCATCTTACTGTCATAAACAAATCTGCTATACTGAAAATGAGCCAGAGAAATTCTTCTGGGTGACAAACAGTTTCAGACCTAATGTGGCCCTTCAGGATTCTCTTTCCGTGCCAGTTCTCAGGTATCACAAAAAGCCTACTGTCCAATTCTGAGATGGCCTTTTCTTTGGCTCCCATTCTTTGACTCCCCTATTATTAGAGCCCTTCTGTTATGCATCTAGGAATGTTAAACTACTGGAATCAAAGATGAAAGATGTAAAAAGTATGCTGGGATTACAGACTTAATACCTGCTTCAGAAATAAAATGAAACTAGGAGACAAATAGTGAATTCAGCAGGAAACAATACACTTTTGTCATCTTTTTCCACATTTCAGGAAGTCAGCTTTCATGATTAACTTTTTTGTATCACGTTACACTTTTTTTACTTTGAACACAGCTTTGCACCACAGAATACTGAAAGCAGATTCGGAGCCAACGTACCTGGTTGTTCTCCTGGCCTGGTGTAACACTGAGACCAGCTGCTGCCATGTAAGTGCTTCCAATTGTTTTTATTTTTTCAACACCACTAAATTTAGGTTTTAACAAGAGCTGTTTGAATGGAAAGAAAACAAAAACTTGAGACGTTAATACCATATTTCAGTGTAGTATTTAACCAGAAATCTTATACTGTCTACAATAAGCATTAAACATCTTTAGCAACACTATCGCTCACATGAAGATTAGATAAAATACTGAGGATTAGTTTCACAGTTTTGCTCTACCCACTCCCAGGAGAAATAAAAGCACTGAAGTACTGAAATAAAGTCTTTAAATTCAGGACTTTTAAACTATACTTCTAATGGATCAGGTGATGCACTTGGAAATCCCAACCAGATGGGAATATATCTTTCAAGATTGCAAGAGTGAAGTCAGAATATAAGTTCAGCATAAAAATGTTTTTTCCCCCCTTCTAATGCTCAGAGATCTAGTGAAACATTTATTTTGCAGAAAATATGTAATCCAGTGCATTTTTGACAGAAGCTTAATTACCTCATCAAAATCAGCAATGATTTCATTTAACAGCCGCAGGCATTCCAGGCCTTCTTTATTGACATCACATTCAGTGTAAAACACCTTAAAATCTGGTACTGATGCAAACATGACACAGACACAGTCGTAGGATTGATGGTACCAGTCCTAAAAGGAAACAATGAACCCACACATGGTCAGCAGCCACGTTCCCCCACAGATACTCACACTCATGACAAGTGTTTGTAACCAGTAATCAAATTACAGCTTTCCTATGAAGTCCACCACATCTCTTATTCTATCAGAAACGTTTACAAAGTGGATTTGCCTAAGGAAAAGCTGAGATTCCTTAAAGATAGCGTAAAGGTTTTCATCTACTTGGACATTGCTAATCTTCTGAGACATAGCATTGTTCTCTCTGATGACATGCTGGCAGAATGAGATTTCTTTAAAAAAAAAATCATTATCAGTGAACTTCTCCCTGGGAGATACTATCTGTTCCTCAACTAATTTCTCTAAAAACTATGACCTATCCTCTCTGGTAAAATACAGGCTTTGGAAAGCAGTAAACCTCATTTAAATATTTGCCAAACTCTGAGAACAGATTTCAGTGACTGACACTAAAAGTTTGCATTTTTCTGAGGCCATCGGGTTAACAGGTTTACAAACGTCTTGGAATACAAACAAGAGGAAAAGATTGCAGAAGTTTACACTCTTCTTTTTCGCATCATCTATTACATGTATCACAGAAGTCCAATTTTCTGCCCTTCACATAGGAGAGACTCAACACACCTCATTTCGTTTTTCTCCAATGAAATATGCAGCAACGTGTGCTGGAAGTACATTTTCCAGCAAAAGCCTGTTAACATTCTCCATAGTTTCAAATTGTTCATGTTCTTTTTTAAACTTATTTTTCCACAGACAATCCAGTCGACAGTAATAGTCAATCTGCCAAGAGATCAAATATAATAAAATAAATCCATAAAATAACTTGCTGAAAAATATTAGGCAATTCTCTCAAGATCTGTAGTAACAATTGTTCCTTAAAGGCCTTTTGAGTCTATATAGTTATGAAAAATGTGCTTTGAGAGCAAAGGTCAGAAAAATATGAAGCAGCCACTAAGACCAAATGCCATTTGGTACCATCAGGTGTATTTACCAAAATGACACTTTAATAATATGATGATTATTTTCATCTGGAATTGCTATGTTGATTTAGAATTAATTCTGATATATAAATACAGGTAGATCAAAACTGGAAGAACCAGGAAGTTGTCATGTCTGTGATATGCAGACACTGTTGAAAACTAGAAAAATGTTCCCATCCTTTCACAGCACAAATTTTTGCATTACCAATAACTAATTACAAGTATGTTATCTGCAAGACCAGAATATTAAAAAAACATAAAAATATATGTTAATTTGGAGCACAATTCCAAGGAACAACACTTTCACATTTTATTTAAATCAACTTGCCGCAAGTAAAGGAACTACAGAATTGCATTTTACATACATACCTGTTTTGCAAGTAAAACTAGGGTTATGTAAAACAGAACCAGATATAAATTAGTCATTATCCTTGGCTCTTTGATGAAAAACCTGAAAATAAGAAAGCAATACAAAGTCATCTGTATGCTTTAAAGAAAATCTGCCCAATGGAGAGTTGGAGTGGGAGCTGAGAGGAAGAGGGTGTCTGTTTGCACTTGCACCACAGTGTCACTGTTCATTTGTGCCAGGGGCTGGCTGGGGACAGGTCCTGTCCTAACAAGGAGAAAGGATTATCAGACAGTCCAATGCATGGAATGATGCATTTCACATCAGGACACACTGGGTGCTGAAACCTTGTTCAGTAGCTGTTGTAGTGAGATGTTGAGGTAAACATGGCTTTATCTTAATGGAGCCATCTTACATTCCACCAGACTGAGTTTCAGCTTCCACCCCACACCACCCTGCAAAAACATAGCCAACTAAACCTTGAGGAAGGAAAAGAAACTCTCTTATTTGTGGAAGGAAAGACAATAACAAATTAAAAACCTGAATTCCTAAGACAAAGACAGCAGTTAAATCATACCTGCATCTGAGTCACCACTCATGTTTCATAGTAAGATCAGTCTTACCACATCTATTAATTTTTGCAAATGCCAACTAAATTCTGGTCATATGAATGATTAAGTTCACTCAAGCTTTTTTAAGGTGTGCTGACATGTTACAGCCCCTGCAAAATAAACTTATTCTCATCTTCAGCTATGAGACTATGCTGAGGAATCTGAGAAATACTTAAAAATTAACAGTAAAACCTTTGCATGTGATTTCTCCTCAGTATTTTCAGTTTCTGCAATTAGATCAGGTAAAATGCTATTACTTTTCAAAATACCTACACTTAGTAAGGT
This sequence comes from Edolisoma coerulescens, assembly GCA_013397115.1. Lineage (NCBI taxonomy): Eukaryota > Metazoa > Chordata > Aves > Passeriformes > Campephagidae > Edolisoma > Edolisoma coerulescens. The sequence continues at coordinate 1,866,544 of VWZW01000978.1, read as the reverse complement.
TAGTACATGCAGAGTTCACCATCCTATTGACTACCAAGGTCTCACAAGCACAGCTTGAGCCTCAGACTTTTAGCAAGGCTTTTCTTCATAACTTCACAGAACAACCTTATTATGACATTAATATTATACTCCCTAGTCCTTAATGTAATCCAAGGCTTGCAGGGATTTCAGAAGCCACATTACAATTTTTTTTTCACAGAACACACTCTTTGTTGAAAAAGAAAAAGTTAAAAAAAAGGTGACATGGTCTAATATGATTTCCATGCTGTTAACTTTATAGAAAAGTTTGCAATGTCTGGCTTACGTGAGTTTGATATTTCAATATTCCAGTAAGTGCACAAAAATCTAACACCTCCTTAAATGAAATAGTAAAGGATAAGAAACTTTACAGTGCACCTGGTATTGTTGCCATAGAAGTCTTTGTGCTGAAGGGTATTAAAAAGGATGAGGTAGACAGTCACAGCAATGGACAGGAGGAGAACTTTGAGTTCGAAGCTCATTTGAAGGAATACCGAGCAGGCGATGAACCCCAATATACAGCAGTAAGCATAATACTGTAAAAGAGGAATTTAAAGAGTCTTTGCATTATTCAGAACTTATGTCTAAGAGATGTTCAAACCACAGCAAATGCTCTGAGTTCATGGTCACTGCAATTTAAAACAAAGACACTACAATCACTTAAATGTTTATTTTTAATGGCACTAAAAGGATGAACTTAATATTGATTTTAGTTTACTTTTTAAATTTGTTATGGGTAAACAAAAATATTTAAACAGAAAAACATCAACATAAAAAAGCAAGGCCAAATAAAAACTGAAGTGTTGAGAATTTATCTCCTTTGGTTTATTAATTTAAGCAATTATTTATTTAAAGTTCAAGTCTAATCTAAAGTAGGTTAATAGTCCAGTGAACCAGCTCTAAACCAACAACTCCAGCACTCTAATCCTATTTTGACTGTTCTTTCCCACTGTAACCATAAGCAGATACCACATTCCCACCTCCCACACCAGTAACACGTGAAGACCGTGACCGGTTATCCAGCCTTAGACACTGCTCCTTCATAAGAACTTTGATGCTAATAGGCATCATAATCAAGCTATGGCCACTATCCCCATTGTGGAATTACTGAGCACTTTTCCAGGGGAATCCCAGTGCAGGCATGGTGTCCAAGGTCAGCATGCAGCTGGCAGCACCAGGAGTGTGGTGCAGACAGGATTGCTCCCTGCAGCCTGGGCACAGGCGTGAGGTGCTGAGCTGGCATACTTTAGTCTACAAGCAACCCCAGCTTCTGCTCCTCAAGAATTCATTTCTCTTTATGCACAAAGCACAGTTTTCCCACCTATAATAACACAGACCTACCACAGACCTGTGAGATTCTTGGCTAAAAAGTTAGCATTTCTGCTGAAGTGAATGAAACCAGAACAATTTATGAGGCAACTCCTAATCAGAGGCCATATATAACACATTATACCAACGCTGTCATCCTAAAGATGTTGAGTCTACCTCCAAAATAAAACAAACACTCTCCCTCAAGCCAAACCTCTGAAAAAGGAATCACTGTGTAGAGAACACCAACAGAGGTCTGTCAGCCTCTTAAGCCCTTTCACTTTATAAAGACACTTCACTGGGACACTTGCAAGCACAGCTCTCATCTTTCAGACTCAAACATTGTCATCATCGTGTTCTGCTGGTTTTTTCCTTAAAGTTTTAGACCTACTTTTAAGTCTGAAATTTCAAAAAACTGCAAAGCCATACTTTACTCAGCACAACAACAGCAGCTGAATAATCTTGATTTCATGAAGGACTTTTCTGCTGTCAGATACCTAAAAAAGCTGCCTTTTATACAGCAACAGAACCTGCCACTTGGCAGTAATATACAAGACATTCAAAGATCAGGCTTTCAAAGTGAGATGCATTCACTACTTACAGTTTCCTCAATGCAGGAATGAGTTGTGTTTCCAAAAGTCTGATTTACAAACATGCAAGAACAAAAAATTACCAGATGAGTACAATGTGTATTTCATATGTGTAACTTATCATTTGTCATAAGCACCTGAATGAAAGGCTTCTCACACAACCTGCTGCACATCATTCAAAAATATGTCCATCATCTAAAGGGGTGGCCAGGTGGCAAAGGAGCATCCCAAATATTTGGATGAAGTCAAAACAGAATACTACTTTGGAATTAAAGACATAAAAAGTGAAACCCTTAGAAATAATAAGGGTTTTGTGTATTATGCTGAATTTAGCTTTACAGAAACACTAGAGAACACCCTTCAAATATGCTGAGAGAGACCAAAATAAACCAAAACTTCAGTTTTATACATGACTACTCCAGACTTCTGCAAATCCCTAAAGGATGCACAGGAAAGCCATATGTAACAATAGAAAATATCCCTTAAAATTGCCTTGTGTCATGAGCCAAGTCTTCTTGTTCAACAATTAAAAAAAAGACCTATCTTTATAAATAAAAAGAAAATACATCAAAATGTTGCCATCCATCTATATGATAGAAGTTGGACTTTGATGATCCTTGTGGGTCCCTTCTGACCCAGGATGTTCTGTGATTCTATACCCACCATCCAAGACTCATTTAATTTCAATCCTAGAAATTAAGATGGCACTCTACTCACATTGGTGGTAGCACACAGGTCATTTGATCCAGTAAAGTTGGCAGGTTTGTTCTTTTCAGTAGTCTTGATTTATTGGAGGGGAGGAAAAAAAAACCACAAAACAAAACACATCAACAAAACCACCATACAAATGTGCCAGCAGATAGTCACTGATTTTAAGTTTTTTCTCCATGTATTATACAAAGAGTGCTGATCTGGTTATCTTTTCAGTGCTACTGAATAAATGTTGGAATACAATGGCATCCCATGTAGTTGTATTAAACATATCTGCACACACAAGCTGCAAGAAGGTTAAAATTTACTTATTTTCTAATTGGGGGTAAAGTTTTACATTATGGCTGTGTTAATCTAGCAGCTATCTGGCACAAACGTGGTTTTGTCTCACCCCCCAGTTTCACAGCTGCTGTTCCTGTTTTCTTTCAGGCTGTCTCTGGTGGTGTTCACATGACACCACTGTGAGTCAATTCAAGGACCTAAGCCAGCAGAAAAAAGACCCTATGAAAGAAAATTAGGCATTTTCTGCAGTATTGCTTTCAGAATGAACTCCCTGTGGAATCAGAAGAATGGCAAGGCAAAAATCACACGGGATCAGGAGGACATCAGTCTTAGGAGTTAACTATCAGTTAGGTGGAACTGTTAACACACAGAGCTTGTTTAAATAAAAAACACAGCACAGTTATTTAAATGCACATACCCCAGCTGCAAAATAATATTCAAACTAAATTTAAAAAACAGATGCCATTTCCATCTTACTCCAGCAGTAACTATCCTCAGTGCCTTTGCTTTTAAAAGAGCCCTCCCTCATCCACATTACTGCCAGTGAGTGCAAATACCATAGTGAACTGCCTAAAGTGCTGCCTGCCACAGCCAAACCTTTAAAGCCCCATTAAAAAAGGAACATCACCTTAGTGATGAGGGTTACGACCAAGAGTTGTTGTAAGTGCCACCTTGAAAACAAGAAAGGGTGGTGTAAACCAGAACTGAAGTCTATCACATGTACTTTCAGTTCTACAAACTGGGAGCTTTTGCTTTGAATGCTTTCACTTGACATCATGCACTCCCCCTGTGCAAACTGGCTCGTGTTGCAAACCAGGCATTAGAAAAAGCAGCAAAAACTGTGTTTGATGAAAAGAGTACAGGAAGTTACTTAAACTGTGCATGCTACAATAAGTTCATCAATTAATGAGATTACTTACCATATTAAAAATGGCTATAATCAGCAAGGCAGCTATAGTGATGACTGCTAAAGGAAGCCTAAGCAAAGGCATTGTTTCCACCTTTTCTGAGACAGCACACAGATGGCGCAGGAAAGGCCACTGCTCTGAGCAGCACTTCTGTAAACAAAACTAATTAGTTTCAGTAACAGAGATAACAGTTTGATACAGGGGAAGAAATATTTCTAAATATAGAGTTGACCTTTTTTCTGCAGGAGAGTGTCAAGAGCCTTCATTGGAATTCTAATTTAGAACTTTGAATCCTGTCATTCAGAGTCAATGTCTAACACCTTTCCCCAACTGAAAACAGAGACAATGCTTCCGTTCTTCAAAGGGCTTGGGTGCTAAAATTTTCTGAATTTCTGCTTTAAAAATACAGAATTATGACCTGTTTGAAAGTTCTAGAGAAAAGTTAATAAAAATGCAGTAAAAATTTTGTATTTTTTTAGTTATAGAGCTATAATATTGTATTTGGAACTACATTTTCAGATTGCTAAATCAAAACCAACCATAGACAGTCCCCATTCTTGCCATCCCTATATCCTCCAATTGTTGCTATAGAGAAAAACCTCCAGTAAAGCATATAATTTTAATGACTGCAAGCATTATTCCATGATGCTACACCAAAACACTCCCAGCATAACACTCAAGTCTGATGCAACTGCACTCTTGGAATTTTGTTTCCTCCATGTGTTTCTACATGTGTAGAAAAAACACATGAATGCATATACACACACCTCTCTCCCTACATAGACATATATGCAAAAAATCCATATATATATATAAATACCATACATATATAAAATCTGTATACCTGTCTAACCATACTATTAAATGAATCATAAATCTTTATCCCATGTCCTGAGTGCAATTTTCTCTTATTTTTTTCTTTCCCCTTTACACAGCTTGAGCGTGGCTCTGTAAGAGACCATTTCTGTCCTGGGAGAGCTCCATCCCCACCCTGGGATGCTGCAGGGCAGTGCTGGTGCCTGTCCTCAGCAGCACCTCAGAATTCCCTCTCGCTCTTGCTCTGGCACAGTGCAGGTCTGATGAGTGCAAGGAACATTCTAAAATCCCTTCCCTCTCCCCACCCTGCCCCCAGGCAGTTCTTGAACTGAGGACTTTTTTTTTACTTTGTATCATTGAACTCTCTGTCACTATGGGCTCTCTCTGTCACTATATATTTTTAAACAGTAATTGCATGCGTTTAATAATGCAAAGAAAAAGGAACAAGTGCAAAGTGTCCTAATTGATGTAATGGTGAATTTGGAATTCTAACAGCTATGAAATTGTTGCCAATAAATTATTCATTTGTTTGTAATTTTCCTTAGACTTCATAAATTATTATGAAAACTGATCTTCCGTTCCAACTTATTTCAATATTGTTTCCAGCATAGAAAATAACAGTATTTACAACCAAAATTACTATTACTGACCAACATAAAAATAAAAACACATTTTAAAAAACCAACCCCACCTCCTCCCTCCTACCCATCTATTCTTGCACCCAAATAATTCTGAGTTCCTGTGAGAATTTTCAGACATGGAAATCTGTTTCAGGCAATGGAATCTCCTGGTAACCTGAGTTTCAAGGCTCCTGTAACTCCTATTGAAATTACTAAAATTTCATCAGCCTAAAAGATAGACCAAGTTGCTGAAATATATCCATCCCCTTTTGAAAACAGGAAGTGTTTTAAAAGTAAACTTACCAGACATTTCTCAGCAAAGCACACAAACAAAATAAGCACAATGATTACTGCAACAACTCCAAAGGAGATTCCCAGTTCCGCAGTTCTAAAGAGAAGAAGAAAGCACTAAACAAACCAAGTTTAAATATGATTTTTCTTCAAATAGCACTAAATGACTGTAACATCACACAGGTTATGGTTGCTCTGTTGCACAATCACTGCTTTCAGAGATTCTGCTCCTGATGGCCTGAGCCACTGCCCTGTGCATAAACCATGTGGAAACTGCACTGCAACAGCCACAAAAAACAAATGTGCCATAAACTTCAGAATCATCCATCATCTGCTTTCTTGGAGGCAGCTCAAAGTTCCCTCCTTGTAGCTCTACAGAAAAGGGTCACTGAGCACAGGTTAACCAGCTAAATCCCGTTTTCCTACTGCTCAATGTCCTTACAGCCAACTGTTCTTATAAAATAGTATTTCTCACTTAACTGACCACCTCCCTGTGGGTACTAAGCAAACAAAATATTAAAGAAATATCTCCATTTTATTTTCATACTGATATCTAGGCTCTTACGCCAACAACATGAATTCACTCCTTTATCGTGGAGTAAATTAATGTATGCTCCCTAAATGTAACCCCTCAGGAACTCCAAAAAGTTCCATGCACATGAAGTTCACTTAACCTGTTGGTTAATTTGAATTATAACTAATTAAAATACCAGCACTTACTTTGGCATGATAAACATCTGGACCACAAATATACAGAGGAACACAAAACTGGCACAGGCAAAGTAACTCTTGAATTTTAGAATAGGAATGGTGCGATACTGAAACAGAGAGAATAAAGCATCAGGGTCATTTCAGGGGTGTTTTATCTTAATTTTATTACATTTTTGTGATGACACATACATACAGGTTTATACTATATTATTAAAAATATACCTAGAACTAAAACAGAACAAAAGAAAACTACCAACAAAAAAAAAATAACATAAAATCACTTGAACATCTTTCAAGAACAACAGCCCAGTCCAAAGGATAATTTCCAACCTAGAGGGAAATCCAAGCAGTATATAAATCAGCTCTTCACAGATGCCCGTGGTCAAAATCCTTATCAAAAAAGGACATACACAGAAGTAAACCTAAAGTGTATGTACAGATCCACACCAGTAACTATATCCACAGCACAGTAAATTAAAGAGCAGTTATTCAAAGAGAAAAAGTACACGGCACCTAACAAATACCAGCATTGTACAGCACTATATCTACAATGAAACAGCCACAGAAAACAAAGTATTTTCATTATGGATGCAGAAATTCTTTTTTTTTTTTTTTTTCTTTTTTCCTTCTTGAAATCTCATCACTTTTGAGGGAAGTAGCTTATATAGAAAAATTGCCAAACTCCCACTAACTCCCTTATGGCAAGACTGTGACCGCAGATTAGAAACAATCTCCTTTAATCTCAGAATTTTCACTCTCAAGGAAGAATGACAGGTTCAAATGACTCATGAGATCTGCTTTCCATTAGTCACCAAAAACCTCTTAGGATGTGCAGTCATCTCCAGAATCCAGTTTCAGAATGAAAAGTTTCAAACATATTCTTATGCTGCTCTGAAGGGCAGATCAAAGACCAAAAAGGATTGTTTTGCTCTTACCAACCTCTTTTTCAAGACCAGGCTCTGCAAAGATCAGTGAGAATCCACAGAAGTCATCTGATTTGCCACACCACGGGCTGCAGCCAGAGAGAGACAGGGGTTACCAGGAGCACACAAAGGCCAAGGACAGGACTCAAAACGATCGCTGCAGCTGAGACCCCACAGCTCACGGGCTGGGAGCGACACTCTCAGCACATATTTGATGCTTCTGCAAGGTCTTTATGTTTCATAGCACAACAGACCAGTGGTTATGTTTTGATACATCTGACAGGCAGATCCACAACACTCACAGACAGCAGCATCTGCCAGCTACATGAAAAATGTAACTCCAAACGCTGCTGAAGGCTTATGGATAGGGAAGTATAACAGCAGATGTTAGAGAAGGCTCACAGCCTCCAAGAACTTCCCCTAAACAATATCAGACCCCTATTAGGTACAGCCTTCCTAGAATCGAGATGAAAGAAAAAGCTTTTCTTCTCAAATTCAGTGTTTTACATTTGTTAGGAATTTAAATATTGTATTTTAAATTAAAACAAAACAAAGACAAAACCACCACCAGTGCCTGTGTTTGTCTGCTTTTAAATGCAAATGTACTGCCAAAGGAATTACCTGCGCCTGACAGACCATTTGCCTTCAGTGGACCAGACACTAAAGCGACTTTATTACCCACAAACTCTGGTTTGACTTTATACATAGTTTTTTGTTCAGTACAACACCCCATTTCATGAAACTTCTTGTTTTAATAAAGAAAACATGAACATTAACTTCCTATCCCATCCTACACTGCAGTTCAGCTCATTACTTTGGGACAATCGTAAGAGACAAAGCAATGATTTTCCTATTTCATAGTGCCACACCATGTTGAACAGCAAGACTGATCACTGGCTTCTTGCTATAATAATGCACTAACACTCTCATATTCAAATTAAATCCAGAAAGAAACTAAGTAAAAAACTGTAAGACAAAAATCCTGATAATTTTTCATTTTGCAAAAGTAAATTTAAATCTAGGCTTAAATTGAGAATGCAGGTTAATCTCAAAGAAAAGATGAAGAAAAAATTAAAGTACTGCATACTTAGTTGAACTGAGGCCTTCAATGGTTGACATCATTTCATCATAAATATCTTCCTCTATCCTTCCCTTCTGAGATGAATTTCTGAGGATGAAATGAAGTCTGTGTGACAAATGCTACTCAGAAACAAGTAATGGGCACAGAGCACATTTTCTCAGCACACAGTGCGGCAAGCTTCCAGGGAAAAGTTAAACCAGAATGCTCCAAACTGATTAAAAAATACACCCATGAGCACTTTACTGAGCATTTCTCTAGTAACTCAAATAATGCATTTTTCAAGACAGCGTTTTGACAAACTGAGGGAATGTCCCACAAGTGAAAATCAGCTCCTTGTTTAACTCAGTGCTGCAGGTACCATTCTAAGTGCCAATTCTTTCTCACATTGTAACGGCAAGCATTAATAACACCAACCAAACCCAAATCTTTCCACTGCTCTTTAGGGCTCTCCCTTCCCAATTCCCTTCCACCCTGCTGCCACACAGCAAGCAAAATGGAATCTGAATGACTGAGGGGCCAGTAAGACAAGAAGCTCCTTTTAGAGTCTGCTAACAATGACAAACATGAGCTGAGAAATCTTCTAAAGGCCAAAGATTTAGCTTAACCTAAGGCAGGACTACCACACAGTGATTAATCAACCAAACGATCACATGCTCACAGCACACTGAACTGCAAAAGGAGCACAGGAGCACAAAAAAAAAAAAAAAAAAAAAAAAAAAAAGAAGGTACTTGACAAACCTATCAGAAGTTCTCTGGCGCCCAGTAGAACACAAAGGTATTTCCTAAATAAAATAGGAATCAAGAATAAGTTACACAGTCTTTGAATAGCAAACACCTGTGGAAAACAAACATCAAGAAACTGCCAAAACCATTTTTATTCAGAAATTTTAAAAAACCAAGAATCATTCTCAAATAGAAAAGCTTATAAAAATCAACCCTTTCCAGCAATGCTTTAACAAATGAGAAGTGAGTGTTTTCTGACAAAAAAGTTTGTTAGAAAATAATTAAACAGGTATTTCCTTTTATTTTCTCTACACACCAAAATAACTAAGCAAGCACCAGCAGAGGCAAGCAGACTGGAAACCACTTCCACACACCTGAATAGATGGATGGATGCTTAAATTAAAATTTACTACAGGTGTGTGGCTCCAGGACCACACCTGAAAGCACATCTCCTACTTCCAGCTTTCAGGAAGGGCAGATGGAAGGAAAGATTAGTTTTCTTGTATTTTGAAATCTTAAAAACCTTGAGAATTCTTGATGTTAAAAATTCTTTACTGATAAAATCCAGTTGCAGGGAGAGCATGTGGAGGGACTATTTATTTTCTGTACATTTTAAGTAAGCACTGAGTGCATCTATCTTTTTTTTGCAAAACCACATGTAGCAGGCAGGATCTCAAGATGGAAAAATGATAGGAAAAATAGATAATTTTGCTTTGAAGATGTACTATGATTACAGCATGCTAGAGAGATTGGCAGTCTGAATATGGTTCGGTTGTGACAGAAAGAGATGCTGCACAGACACCCTCTCAGCTCTGTGTGCACACTGAACACCAAGGCTACGAGCAGACCTTCAGCCACAGAAGTCAGGTCATGTTTTGAGTGTCACACTGCAGTCACCAGGAGCAGTTTGTAATTGTAGGTTGCCATTTACCACTTGAGAGCTCACCTTCCTTCGCCTGCCTTGGGAACTGGAGGAGTCGCTGCTGACGCTTTCCCTGTGGTTGAGGTGGGCGAAGGGCCTGGCTGCTCCCCAGGACTCCAGGTACCGCGTCATCCGCACGGACGCTCGCATCTTCAGCCCGTCGTTCACTCGAGTTTTGGGGAGATGACTGTTTGATAGGCATTGTTTGGACTAACAGAAAGAAAACATGCTCACATAGAAAACAGAAATTCAGACAAATTACAAAAAATCTGAAGCTCTGTGTATTGAGTAGTTTAGGACTATAAAATCTTGCTATTTAGTAGGACTCTGAACACATCAGCAACATGTCAGCCAACCTCAATTCCTTTATCTCATTTAATTAATGTGAGCTAAAGCAAATCACAGCGTACACAATGAATTGCTTCAGCTGCCTTTATGAGCCTTCACTTGCAACACTGCACCAGTCAAACTTGCAGGCTTATTTACAGTGATGCAAGGGCTCACAGGATCTTATGAACAGATACAGTTTCCTTGCAGTCAGCACTACAGCAGGGGAAAAAGGTGCCAAATTCCTGAGCTGGGGTGTATCAAAACAGTGGTTAGAAGATCCCACAAATTACAGACTCCACATTAGATTACATCCCTATGTCACAGGTGCTGAGTCAGGCAGTACAGATGGGGTGTACAGCAATACCCTTCCAGAGCTACAGGGAAGCTAAAACTACAGAATAAACCAAGACAGCTGGTAATTCTCTAACATTTCACAAGTATCTTCAAGGGAGCAGAGACCATTTTAATGGACATAGGTCCTCATTCTGATAGTATGTGCTGTGTGCAGCTGGGGGAGGGCTGCAGTATTGAAAAATGTAACCAAGATAAGTTTGAGTTCTTGCTAATTGAAAGTGGCTCAATGCTGTTCCTTCCTGTAAAGATCAGGAAGGAAAGAAGCTTCTCATGTGCATTCTATTGTCATTTGAAACATTTTACTCATCAACCGCAAGCCAATTCAAACCAGCAATACTCCAGGTGTTTGTAGTTACCAGGCTCTAAAGGAGCAGCCCACAGTTGCTAACTTCACACCCTGAAAGAAGGTGCATCTTACTTTTCAGACAGTGAGGAAGATGTCTGATGCTGTTTTACAGGGAATGTTTTAGCTGAAAGTGGCCAGATAGTACAGGTTTTCTTTCATTCCTTCATCCTCACCTTTTGACCTGGGTTTTTGAGACACTTCACACAAATACATAGTCAAATATGTGTTTTTACTCTAAGTGGGTCACATAAGAGGTTTCAGCATAACACTTATTACCTTCAATGTAATAGGCATGTCATAAAAAAGCAGGATGTCCTTTCAGATCTGAACTCCCAAATCCAACCTGCTCAGGTGACTCACACCATGCTTTAATTCTGTTCCTCCTGAATGAAAAACTGTATGCACCACAGAAACCTATGTACTTGTAATGTGTGTATATATTTATATATACATGTTTAAAAAACATATACATACCCTTGGATCGACCACTAAGTAGGTTTTGATATTCATGGATTCAAGGTAAGGATCCCTCAGGTGTCCATTCCCTTCTTCTACTTCATAAGCTTTGCCTAGGTGATTTAATGTTGCTTCAGTGATGTGCACACGGCTGAGAACGGGAGAAAGAACAAGAGACCCAAACACTCACAGAAAGGTCACATTAAGCATTTCATTTACATCTCAATGGCCACTGCTGACATTTCTGCTTTTCAGACACCTCCTGCTTTGGCAGCCAACTGAAAAATCCTGCCAGTACTTAAAATTGTATTTGTAATCTTTTACTACAGTACATCATTCATAGCAAGCATGCTAAAAAACATTTCCCTTAATGAGATAGTGTCGGTATAAAATTAAATTGAAATAAGCAGGGAGATAAACGAAACAAGAAGAAATGTGATCAAAGGAGATCTGATGACTCACAAGACAGGCAGGCTCACAGGCAGGTTGTGAGAGCTGCAGGGAAAACTCATGAACAAAACACAAACGAGGACTGCTTTGTGCTAGGAATGCACAAGGAGGGGAGGAGACAGTTATAAAGTCTGGGAAAAGAAAGCTGGGGAAGGTTTTTTTGAACTCTGAGGAGAATTCTCAAAGTCTGCCTTTTCTGACTGGAACAATCCGAGGAAAAGGCAAGACAGTAACAACACCAACACACTTCTGAGGAGAGCAGCCCGTGTTTTTCTGTACCTATTCACACTTTCCCTTAAATGTAATTTCACACAGTATCCCAAATCATCTATTTCCACATAAATTATGACTAATATCTTTCCATATAACTTCTCAACAAGAGACTGGAGGGAGTTCATAAAACAGAATTTCTTAAGTTCTACTTTCTCATTGTTCATCTTCCCATGCTCTTCTAGCTTTTCTTTGGCACAGAGGGGTTAGACACTTTCCTGCAATCCATTAGCTCAGGGCTGGGAAAAGCACAATTCCAGAATGGAAACTGGCAGTGTGCAGCACTGCTGCCTAACTACAGAGAGCGAGGGAATCACTGTCCCGTCCACCTCTCCTTCTTAATGCTGGACATAGGTTTGCATGAAGGTAATGTATCCAAGACCTGAAAACTACTAGCTGCAGCTTCTAAGAAGGAAGAATAAAAACTACCTCAGTGCTTTTCAAGCCAACAGTGAGAGTTTTAAATTGCAGAGGGTGCATGCTTTTATTTGTTTACTGGTAATTTTCTAAAAATATGTTTCATTGTTACCTTGACTACACAGTTTTGCAATTAAGGTGAACTTTCAAATCTGAAAGTTTAAAGTTTGCTCTAAAGCATCATTTTCTGCCACAGAGACTGGGGCATTCTGTGTGATGTCTGTACCCTGAGCCTTAAAACACTGCCATGTACTGCAGCAAGTTTCCTGTGCTTTTCCACTCGTTCACTACCCATCATTGTGCATTTTACCAAGCCTCCTCTCCCCTCTCCCTCAAATCACACACTGCTGTAGGACATTTCCGACCTTACTGCAAACCTTTCCAAATCAGATGCCAGCGATGTCTCAGCAGTTACTAATTGCTTGCTGGATTCCAGGATAAGCACATAACCAAGAGCTGCTCTCGCAGGCAAGCTGGAGCACGCACTGTTGCCCTCGCCATGCCAGGACAGAACACCCAGCACACTGCGCCCAGTTTCCTGTGCTGACAGGAGAATAACACATACTGAGCTTTCAGGCATTTACACATTAGAGAGAATTGGTCATAAATGCATCTTTAGATTTGGTTTTATGCTACTCCTTTCTGCTTTAGTAGTGTAATAGTCTGGTATGAATGCGAGTAATTCTTAAAATCACAAGGAAGATGAACAAGGATACTCTGTCACTGGAAAGAAAATACTTATAAAGCTAGAAGTTTTCCTGCATCCTTTCAAAAGTCTTTAGAATTCCCTCATTTACAGAAACTCAAAATAGATATACTTCCTATTTGAAACAAAACCTCTAACTGCTCCTAATGACAAAACTGCTTCCAAAGGAGCAGGACTAGCTAACATTGGAATGAGGACTCCCCAACAAATAATTTCCCTGCAGAGCAGGAAACAAATACAATGCAACATTTGCATAGTGATTAATACCCCTTCCACCCTGTCAGGCTCAATCTTCCACAAGGGGAAGGTGTTTCCTCTGGCCAGTTCTGAAACACAAGATAAGTGAGTACCACACAGGTATAGGTATAGGAAGAAATAAGGATAATGTTTCTGGATCAGCATGACAATCTCAACCAGCTTAATTCTTTCCCAGTTTATCAACTATAAACCTGACAGCCATAAGGGAGTAATCAGAGTTTTTAAGATTAGGCAAAGGTCCTAAACGTGACTAACAAAGCATGTTTTTGTGCCATATGCAGTCATGTTGTTTGCTTCACCAACAAAAGAAACTTTACAACTCTGTATTCTTGTTTAATCACACTGAATCAACACACTAAACCCTTCAGCCTGGCTGATGTTGTAACGGTTAACCAAACTCCAAGTAGTTTTCTTTCTGTTTCAGTCACCAATGCAACAAAGTACTTTGATATTCATAACCCCTTATCACTTGATAAATCACTTTAATTTCTAAGTTACAAGCATATACCTAAAAGCTGTCTGAGGTACAGAAATAATAAGAAATGCTATAATGTCACTGATTAGAACCACTCACCAAAAAAACCTAATTTGCACAGACTACCATGAAACCAAAAAAATCATGGTCTGACTTGGGAATGAAAAAAAGAAAAGTCTTATAATGGCTTTTTTTTGTGCAAATTACCAAAATAAGAAAGAAAGAAAAAAAGGGGTTCTTAGATGAATTCTAATCCTTAAATTTAACTTAGAAAACAGAAAAAAAGAGTATACTTTCCTAAATGAGGAAAATGCAAATGCTGGTGTGTTTGTAAAACATTTATATTTGTTCTTTTCCACGAGCATCTTAAAAGGGATGCAAGAGACCAACCTCAGACCCAATCCTTGTGTTACTGAGCAGCACATGGCAAGTTACACTCAGCTCTCCCATTCAGCACCACTCCCTTCCCTTCGTTCTGCCCGTGGCAAATGCACAACAAACAACAGCTCCAGACTCTCCTTGCTGGGATACACTCCCCGTCAGGATGCATTTTAACTTCGGAGTTGCTTGTGGGGTTTGAGTGGTGGGGGTGGTGAATACAGAGCTGATATAAATCAAGTGGGACTGATCAATACACTAGCAGAAACACTGGGTAAAGACACAGCTTGGCCTTGTTGACCTAAGTCGCACAACTGTTCTTTAGCTAAACTCACAAATGTACAATTATCCCTGTGTACAGCATGGATTAACTAAGTTAACATAATGTCCTGCTGAGGATGCACACGTTTCTCCAATGAAGGCAAGGTCAAGAAGCAGTCACTTGCCTAAGAATAGAATTTTATAGCTCATTGAAAACGCAATCAGAAAACACTAACATTTTACAGCTCTGCTAAGTACACATTTGTCCTGTTTCCACCATGCCATTATGAGGATTTGTGTCACGGCCCAGGTGCAGATTCCAGGCCCGTGACGGAGCGACTCAGCCCCGGCAGGGAGGATGCTCACCCCGGCACCCCGGCGGACTCCATGCGGTTGGCCAGGGACACGTCGTGTGACCACACGTCGTACTGCCACTTCCGCAGGCCGATCACCCCGCACAGCACGTTCCCGGAGTGAATCCCGACCCTCATGTTGATGTCCACTCCCGTGGCTTCTCTCACCTGCCTGGGGAGGCATGAGGGGATTAGGGCAGGAGACTTTTCATCTTCTCTCCTCCTTCTGGAGGTCTGTTAACCTTTAGTCTCATCATACACTCGGCGCAAAGACGAGACAAACTTATGATCGGAATTGTCCAACTACAGCTAATAAATACACTTTGAATGTTGGCAAGAAAACTAATTACTTTATTCAGTATCTTCACAGTATCCACATTTTAAACAGCCTTCTGGGTAATACTTACTTTATTGCTTCACACATGTCGAGCCCCATTTTAACACAGTTCCTGGCATGAACTGGTAAGGACACAGGCAGGCCTGAGACACAGTAGTAACAGTCTCCCAGGATTTTTATTCTCATACATTCATTCTCCTGCAAAATTACAGCAAACATTTTTAACAGGAAAAAATTAACTGCAAGTAGGCTCCAAAGGCTCTGGTTTGAGAAAGTCAGGCTTTGTTCAATCCTTGTTGAAACAAAGCTTACTTCTTTTTCCCCACATCTGAATGCATGGACATTGCTCACTGGAGAGAACAAAAATGACCACTTAAAGCATTTCTGAAATAGAACCACCTTGTTAGTTTCTCACCTTTTTCTTGGAACTGTGTGCAATTGAAAAACAATAAATAAGATAAAACTGTCACAGAATTTACCATCTGAAGGATGAAATCTATTTATCTATCTTTTAATCTTCACCTTCATTTGAATTGTGGGCATTTTTCCCTCTATTTTTACATGGCAGCCTCATAAGTAACAGTGTGAGGTGTCAGAAAACCTCCCAGCACTGAGAGAAAACTTAGGAATTTAGATGCCCAACCTGGTAGCTGGGCAGATGCAAAATGGGGTATTTTTGTTGTTTCAAACATGACTGAAGAGGAAGCTGGCACACATTACACTTAGCTATTGCTAATAAAAAAACCCCCACAATACAGCACAAAAAAAATTTTCCTAACTGTGCAACAGAGGATACTGCTGCCAATGACTGGCAGGAGAGAGCAAAAAGCCTCTCATACTGTCTTTTGTCAACACTTTACTGAATAATTTTAACTACAGAGGTTGCAAGCAAGCCAGGACTAATTCTGCAGGGCTGTGTTGTATTTGACTGATGAGCAGAGATGACTTAGTTTGGGCCAGCCAATACCTCCAGCTGTTCAACCCCAACTGCCGTGGGAACACCCGAGCAGTTCCTAAATCAGCTCCAAAATCAGCCCAAAAGTGTGGCAATTTCCCAAACTGAGCTGTTCTCCCTCATCAGTTAAAGCCTTAAGGGAACATCCATCATTCTCCACATCTTAATCCATCCCAGTGGGTTCTGAGCAGTGCACAAGTGACAACCTTACAGGGGATCAGCAGGGAAACCCAGCCCTGGATTAGAGCTGCTGCACTTCAGCATCCAGCTCAGTGTCCAGCTTAGCCATCAATTTTTATTAGGTAAATTGGAGCTTGCAACACTTGTACATTATGGAAAAGATGACAGAACACTCTCTGGCAGAACAAAAATAGCACAAAAAGCAGGAACCTCTTCTCACAGCTCAACCACAGAGTTGCAAAAGACCTTGACTCACTAAATCCAGACATTACAGTGAAATTTGCAGACAGGAGTGAGAAATTAAAACACATCACTCAAAATTTAGAATTTTTTCTATTTTTGTATCTGCAAAACAGTTACAAAACCTGGTTGAACGTGTTTAACCTCAGCTTCTATTTTGGCATTAAAAGAAATTTTGCCATTTGGCAACTAGAATGACATAACTTACTCTCTCTTTATAGGTGCTTCAAAACAACACAATTGCAATAGATATAGTATAACTCTTATTTGTCAGTACTTGAACACTTAACAGCAACTGAATTCAGATAAATGCAAAGATTAGCCACGTGATTTATTCAAAAATGTTACCAGCATTTTAGTCAGGTTTTAATCAGTGGTATATTTAAGAATTTATTCAATGACTTCCACAAGGGTTTAATTACAGCAATTTCATTCCTCTGCCATATTAATAATGTTAGAGTTTTCCAACTTTTTCTGACAAATGTTTAGGATTTCACAAACGCAACACATAAACATGTAGGTGATACAGTCCCTGTAATGCGAGAGATAAAAACCTGAGTTTGTAATTACAGCTGCAAAAAATTAACCTCAAGCAGCACCTGGAAGTGGTAACAATTCCTGCCAGGCTGAAGGGTCAGTATTGAGGGTGTGTATTAATAGGGACCATTTTAAACTACTCCCCATTCTTTCACTTTTTTCAAAGTATCCATCAGTAACAGAAAGCTTTCTTTAGCTCACTCATGAGCTAATGAACTCTTTGCCTGATGCCTCTGAATTTATGAATTTAAATGTGTGTCTGAGAGTTCTCCATTTGTGGAGTCAAACAAACCTTCGAACTGAACACAGCAAAGTTCCTGAGTGGAGCTTGTACACAGAACCTCCTACAGCCCTGTTGCAATCACTTATCACCATCAGACAATTTCCTAAATGATACAGATAAACCTCCAAACCCAAGAACTGGAATTACAGTAGCAACTTGCTAAATCTCCCATTTTTGTTTTACCTTTTGTTTTAATGTGATTTTGCTAGTTAGCTTTAAAGCCAAAGCAGTCTTGCCTTCCTGACTTCAGGACTAACACCCAGCTGCCTCCTCTGGTGCAAAAAGGCTTCTTTTTCCAAAGGCCTTTATCCCACAACACAAACTGTAAACCTACCTTTGCAATTTGATCAAACTTTCCAAAGAGTTCATTCAGCATCACTACAAGTTCCTTCGGAGAGCAGTCGCTGGCAAGGCGAGTGAATCCTACGATGTCTGCATAAAGAATGCTGGACAAGAGCAAAAGGAAAAAGCAGGAAAAAGGAAACATGAAGATACATCAATTCCTCAGTCAGCATAACTATTGACAGAATTAACAGAACAGATTAACAGAAAATTAACAGAAAACACCTCTCTCCTCTTTGGGAAACAACTCCAGCAAAAAGGGTTCAAGTATCTCCCCAATTTAGAAGACACCACACCAGTTCAACACACATTATCTTCCCATAACAGGAAAGATGCTCACTTCAGCCTGAAATTCTGCCTTCAAATTTTAATTTCACTGGACCAGATGTACCAATAAGAATCAGAAATTTATATTAATAAAATTAGTTCTAGAGTTTCTACTTACCTAACATTTTGGTGCCTTTTTACATATAAACTGTGGAAGTTGTTGTCATGCATTTGCCTGTTATCATTAGTTTCCTTCAGTCGCTCAATGATTGCCAGCTTCATTTCCATAGAAATATGAGCAGGCAGGATGGATAAAAGCAAATTTTCCTAAAAATAATGGGGGGAAAATAATCATGCAAAATTATTAACACAGTTAAGTTTGAAACGGCAGAATTTTATTGATTGCAAGAATCAATAAAATTTTTAAATTTAAAAAAACCGAAGCAAAAATGCCTTTATTCAAATAGCTTTTGAGTAATGCATGTCAGGTTTTCCAGAAGACACTTTCACATTGCTGTTCTCCAAGTTATTGATTTTACAATTATGCAAGGATGTTGCATATTTTGTCTTTTGTTCCTTGTGGCCTAGGTTTAACATCCCCTTGTAACCACGAAACACACACACACACAAAAATTCAGTATTCAGTACTACATTTTCTGGATAAATTACATTTTATTTTGTCCACTAATCTCATCGTTACGTTGGCATTGTCCGATAAAGCTTCTATAAAAGCTTATGTTCTGTACCTAACAATCTATTCAGTATTAAAAATATTTGTAAATTCTCAAATGCTGGAAAAGCAGCAACAGATACAAAAGTGTCAGCTACATGCTGCTACAGCTTAAGTGAACCAGGAAGCAATGCCACTGAAATGAAAGTCTTTTGAACCGAACAAGAAACAGACTCCTCCAAACCCACTTCCATTGTTTGACTGTTCAGGGCACCGTTTTACACTGGCTCTGACTCAAAAGCCCATTCTTCAAAGAAGACCCAGGTGAGTTGCTGGGCAGAAGAGGATGACAAAAAGAGAAGGCTTTGAGCCAGGAAGAGCTCTCCCATCCCAGAGATGGAAGAGGAAATGTTGTGTGGAGCAGCTACAAGCAGGAATTTTTTCAGACGACATCCACAGCAAGATTAACACATTGTGCAGCCAAGGAAAATGCTAAATGCTGTCCCCTGGGAACAAATCCTTGTCCCCTTTTCCTGAACACCCAATGCAGCCATGTGCAGCCACGGTTACTTCATTAGTGCCTGCCACCAAGAAGAAATACGCTGGCATCACGGTGGGAAGAGGTAGCCCTTGAGCATCAAGTACTCGGCTACACAAGGTGTAGGCAGCAGTTTAGTTTGAGACTGATCCCAGAAATAGAAACACCTCCTTTCCCTCATCCACTGTTTTGGTGCTGGGAGAACTAACCCTGGGAAAGAATTTATACTGACAGCTGAATCCCAGGGAATGTAACAGGGCCACTGGAGGCTGACACATCTCTCTGTTTTCAAGGAAGCAATGAGGAACCCTGAACTGCAGTTCTCACATCTTTTTCACAGGGAAAAAGTGGGTGGCAAAAAGGATACTCAGAATTGCCTGACAAATTGCAACATGGATGAAAAGAAAGCTCTCCATAGACTTACGCACATTTACACTTCAAACAAGCAACCATTAAAAAAAACAATCCCAAAACCACAATCCTGAACACCCGTGGAAGTGAGCACATTGCCCAGGAAATGAGAGCACACTGCCTGCGTAAGGTGATCAGAAGCTTCCCCCGGCTGCGTGGGGAAATCCTGCCCGGGCTTTCATGCAGATTTGTCATCTCATCTCCCAACATTAGCATCAGAGAAACGATCGAACCAGCAGTTTGGCATTTTCTTCTCAGTTTGATCAGGTCAGTCACTTTTCAGCCCCTTCCTTTTATCTAATAACTTGTGGGCAGAGAACACAGTACACATCAGCCTTGTAGAGCTCTTCTTAACCCTATTTAAACCAGGCAAGGTGCCCTAGTTTCAGCTTTGATACCTCTCTGCAATCCTTCCTCAGCAAGAAATTCATGTTCCTTGCTTATTCTTTGGATACCACTGGAGTTTATGGAAATAAATACCGTAATCTATCATATGATTTTTCTTCTCCCTTCACAACCAATTTTCTCCTTCTACCAAAGGAAAAACAGTTTGTGAGACAATAAAACATAAGAAAAAATAATACTTCGGAATTCAATCCAAAAAAGGTGACCAAGGGAAGCATAAAATTAACTTCTAAAATTACCTTACAAGACATTTCCAGGGCATGTTCTCTTAAAGTTACCTTAGGCCAGTCCCAGAAAGAGTTTATTCTAGGAAAAAAGGAACTAAAATGACTGGCAATTACATTCCTGTTACAAATACTGTGATTTTCATGTAGACAAGCCCCAGAGAACAGCTTCCTCCCTTTAACTTCCTTCTTTTGTTACAAGTGGCACAACTTTTATTTCTGATACTAGGTGGGTATCACAAAGATTGGACCAAGCCTTTCAACATGGATTAGTCACCAACGTTATGAATTTATACAGACTTTGGAAATGAAAACAAGCAATTCATAATATGAACTAGCTCACTCACTTGTTGCCTCTTCTCAATCTTCAGTTTCATTCGGACCTGAATGCACTTTAAGGTGTATCTGTACAAATCCCACGAAGCAACCTGCATTTGGCGTTTGTGAAATGCACCCACGAAGTTGCCACAAAGGAAAATTACAGCATTGGCAAGGAGCTGCACAAGAAGAAAAATATTTACCTACTGCAGGGCAGTCATTGATACTTCACCAACACACATATTAGTCCCATAAAAACAATCAATCCCAGACCATGTTTCATTTCCTCTTACCCCATCCCATAACAAATCTCGGTGTTGCTGTTAGCCAGGATGGACCTGGCAGATATAAGCTAACTTTCACAGTCACAGGCATTCCTGTGCCAGCATCCAGCAGAACACTGAAACAGAAAATCCTCTTATATCATTTAACATTTATTTGCAGGCCCCAGTGTTTGATTTGTGGAAAACCAGCGCACAAACTCACACATCAGCAGGCTGTGCAGTCTGGCACACGCCTGCACAGAATGAGCTGGGGTGCTGCTTTGGACACACCCTGTCAATGAGCGCTGGGAGCCCTGAACGCAGCGAGCAGCACTCCCAGGCCCTGCTGGCACCCCAGGGCAGCAAGGGCCCTTTTGATCCACCCTGTGGGCAGTGCCTGACGAAGTTAGGTAGGCCCACCTGAAAGAGCACAGGTTGGGAAGAATGACTCTGACTAAGCTAGGCATATTTTTAACAACTTAGTTTAAAAATTAGTATAACAATCCTGCTTTTTCCACTTAGGTCAGAAAAACAAAATGCATTATAGATTCAAAAATTTGCAATTTTACAAAAAGCCCAAGGTTTTTTGGGCCCAAAGCTCCAAATCCATGAACTTGAAACATCCATGTGGAAGTCTGGAACTTTTCTAAACAGAATAGTTATGCCAAAAGCAAAGAGTAACATGAGTAGGGTATTTAATTACTTAAACGATTTATTTCCTTACCTGAAACAGAATGGTTTCCTTATTTTCTTGAGAGGTCACGCTTACCACAGTGCTTAGAACAATAATATGAGAGAGAGCAGAAACAACACTAATTATGACAGCACCTCTCATCCCAAAGGGTAGCATGGTATAAACTGTGAAGATTATGAACAGAAATAATGGCACCTTTGGAAAGAAAAAGAAAAAATAAAAAGGAATCACACATACATGTTATTAGGTGAATCCCAAAAATTACTACAGAAATAGGAGCAAAGTAGCAGGATTCTTGCTCAATTTCAGGCTGAACAATTAGATATTGATGTTTCAAAACACATTTAAAACCATAAGGACAGTGGTAGTTCTAAGGGTTTTGAGGGATTAACAGCTGTAGATTCATAGACAAGATGGGTTCACATGGCATATATAATTTTTTCAGTTGTCCTTGCTCTTTATCCTGAACTTATCCTTTACAGCTGGAGATGCACTTTGGATGCACTTTGTACTCACACATCAGGAGCAGTGTGTTGCAAGGGTAGCAATACTGAATAGAATCAGATTTCTCACCTTCTGGAAGATATTTTTCTAATTTTAACATCACCCAATCACATGTGTATGTTTGCACTGTATTTGATAAAAACCAAAAATCCGACCAATGCTTCCTGGTCCTCCCACAAGACAATAACCTTTATCACCACTAACCATGTATTTAGCTGCACAGATTCTACAAAGTGCACAACAGGCCACTAAACTGCTCCAGATCAGTGGGAAGGTCTGTAAAACTTAAATCCATATTTATAGAACTGGTACAATTGTTAGCTTTTATATATGGAAGCTAACAACCCTGACCAGAGGGATATATTGCAGCATCCTGGCTCAGCTCCATCTCATCACAGCAACTCAGCTTGTGCCATTCCAGACAAGAGCTTCCTTCGAGGAAGTCTCCAGGTCCAGTCTGCCCTTAAATGTTTTGCCAGAATAGATAGTTTGACTGGGACAACAATAGGCAGACAAACAGGCAAATAAAAGTTTTCATTCAACGAAAATATTTTTCCACGTGTATCTTACTATTTTAGTTGGAGTAAAAACATTAGAATTTTATAAGTATGGGCAAGCAAAGGCCATACATGCATTTAAACAGTAGCTTTAATTAGTGATAAACTCCTAACTTGAGGTGAAAGTCTGAACTGAATCTATTCACTTCTCAGACCGGGGCATCCTTATATTTTAGACTTAAAATCAATATGAATGAATTATTACCACATGACGACACCACATTGGCTTGCAGCACTGAAACAGCAAAACCCAATCTTGCTTTGTTACATATTTGCATTTATAGTTAAGAACAATACATATGGGGGGTTTTCCTAAGGTAATAGGCACTTCCTTAAGTTAAAAAATACTGAATAGCAACTCTAAATGTAAAGTGCTGGATCCAGGCCATAATGCAAATCAGATTTTGGTTGTTTAACTGATAATTTATATCTTTCTTTATTCAAATAAAGAAGGGAAGGGGCAGAGTCTGTAAAACAAGATTAAAAGTCATTTTTATTTAATTAAAACTCTTCTGCTTGCATTATGAGATCTTAGGAGGAGTTTCCTACAAATTATGATATTTTTGGCTTCATGAAGTCACCCATCTTCTGATCAGAGATAGCAAGCAATGAAGTTTAGCCACACCCAGCAATGCCAGGATGTGTCATTAATTCTTATTGTTCACTTCACCTCTCCCACTGACTTAAAAACCTGCTCCCTGGGGCACACCCAGCTCTGGAGTCCTTTATACATTTCTTGAACACCTCTTTGACCCATATAAATTAACAAAGCAAGTATTATTAATAAAAAATTCTCTCAGAGATGAATTCATAGTCATCAAGATTTGGTAAAAATCCTAAATAAATATACAATTCAATCACAACTTAAATTTGCAATTCCCACATATATTTATGAAGTTGTCCCATTTTCTCAGCTGAAATGTATTTTCACTACAATACACAATACCAACTAAAATTTACTGCAATAAATCAGTAAAACCAATTTTTAAAAGCTAACCGAAATCTCAGAAAAGTTATTATGCAATTATAATATTCTGAAAAAATAAAGCACACAGACACATTCATCCGAACACATCCACAACTGACTACCAGTTCCATGTAAGTTCCTGAACGAACACAACATCCATACCTGTTCCCACAGCTGATAATCACTTCCTTTTTCAAAAAGGGATACATATCCCACCGTGAGGAAGCAGATCCAAATCACCACCCCAAACAAGGTCAGCCATCTCCGAAACAGGGATTCCATACAGAGCAGGAAGCACAAGACTGCAAACACAGCCAGGGCAGCACACACTGCAACGATGAAGGCGAGGTGGGAATGTGCTTCCTGCAAAAGCAAAACAAAGGGTCACAGCTGGTCCAAATGTCCCCTTTAGAAAAATGAAAAATGCATCTATACTGTCCTGGAAACAGCTTGGATGCCTTTAAAATAAGTTAACCTGAGTTCCTAAGTAGTCTAGCTGTGGCAGCATGAGCACTTTCTGATATTCACACATACAGAGATAATATAATAAATACTATTACAGATCCTCGTTACACCCCAGTTCCACCATTATTATTTTCCAAACTAGCTTTAAAGGCAAACCCCAAACAAGTAAGTTCTAACTGTATATAGATACTATATATCTATAATGAAGATGTACCCAAAGAAATGTATTTAGAGTTCAAACTTTGCTAAAGAGGAGTGTAACTAAGTTTTACAGGAGATAAATTGTTAAAAATAGTGTTGCTAATTTTTTCCCTTCCTAAGAAATAAAAGGTAAAAGGGATACAAGTGCAATTGGTAAGATTTGATTTGCTGCTAAAGGGAGACTTAAAGACCCTTTACCATGAAGCACAGTGTTTGGAAAGCAAACACAAAGTGTTAGAAGGCAATGAAAGATTATAACAGCTACTTTACTACCTTTTTACAACATAATCTTTAAATGAACTCCTCTTTTTACCAGCTATCAGCTGAGCTTGTAGAACACCAAATTTCTTTATGGAAAATCAAATTACACTACATAACTAAAAAATCTTTAAGCTGCATCTTTTCTATGCCTATAGGATCACTGCTCTTTGCTAGCTAAAGATTGATTCCACTGATCACCCACTGCACTGGGAGATTCCTGTTGTGTTTTTATTAACGAAAAAAGAAAAAGAAAAAAATGAAATTAACATCTATAAATCTTTTAAGAAAAAATCACCTCTGAAATAACCTAATGAACAACCAACAAGTCACTACAATATTTTATATTTCTCAGATGACTCTTAAAAAAAATACGAGAAATGCAGGACATTTTAATTTATGTTCTTGTTCCTTCCTTGGCCCTTTTAGTATTTACTATCATAGCTAGCATTCAATACAGATTATGATTTGTTTCTAGCATATTAAAAGGAAAGAACAATCCTTTTAGTAACTGTACATGTGCCTGACAACTGTCTCCACTCTTCCCATCCCTTCAAAATCACCCACAGTATTACATGCACAGTTACCCGACTTCTTTCAGCACTGCAACTCTGATACCATGTGGCGGGAAATATTATATAGCCAAAAACATTTAGTGTGCTGTCATAGTGACTCCTGATCATCTCTGAAAGCATTGAACATGCACAGAACAAGTTTACTCACATCAGTAACAAAAAAGATTATAATTAGAGTAGTCCAGAAGAGGATTGCAATGAAGAGCAGCAGCAGCAGGAGGGGATGCTGCTGGCTGGTGTAGCGGTACTTCTCGTAGAGCGGGTCTGACATCCTGCAGTCATCGCTCTCATTGAAGAAGTATTTCCCTTTAGCTGGCATCTTCTCCCAGGCTGGCTGCTTTTTCTCTCAGTTCCCAGTGCACACAATAAGACACAGCTGAAGCTACTGCTTCAAAGAGAGGTTTTGTCGGTTCGCTGCTGCCTCTGAGATCTGTAGGCACACCGAGTAACCCACGTTCTCTGGTTTTACTTCTCATGAGCACTAACTTCAGATTTCCAGTGCAATCGAAAGCAAGAATTAGCCTCCCCAAAACCACGGGCAATTCATCATCAGCTCTAAGCGTGAAGCTCCAGATCAACTTGCATTGGTGCAGATAGGCGTTTTTGGCATGAGGGTTTTTTAATTGTTCCTTTGCAAGTCTCTAATTCCTTTCCATAAGCTTGAATCTCACTTCCTGGGATGAATCCTGCAGAGAGACAGGATTAGTAAATGAACAGTTAATCATACACAATGTTCCCCAGGGGGGAAGGAATAAAACCAGATGATTCCTTAAACTTTCCTTGAACTTTCTACCTGCATGCTCTGAGCAGTGAGCAAAAACTGTGTGCTGCTGGTGGGTGGGAGCCCAGGAGCCTCGTGCGTGGGCAGCGGTGCCAAGGGCTGCTCTGCTCACCCCGCCTGCACCTTGCTCTGGCAACTCAAACATTTTCATATACAAATGTACTACATGGGTTTTTTTCCTTTCGAGCAAATGACACAGTTCCTGTGAGCGTGTTGTATAACTGAATGCTCACAACTCTCTGGAAGTTGTGTGTGGCTCTGTGTATGTGTATATATAATCTTTAATCACAGTACATTTGGCATTCTTTTTCAAAACATGCATTTCAAAAATTAAGAAATCCTCTTTTATTCATTTCATACTTTAATTAAGGCATAGAAAAATGAGAAAAGAATACAGCTGTCCAAGCCAAAATTCATTAAACTTTTTTTTAAAAGATACTTAACATCTAGTCCTGTATACTTCATTCCACTCTAAAACTGTTTCCAAGGCAATACATGCGTTCTGCTAACAATGAACTTTAAGGAATAAATTGTATTGTTGATTACTAATGACCAGTGTTTTTCAAACAGGTTCATGAATATAGTTCATTCAGTTCCAAGAGCCATAAAAACAAAAGCACGGGGATGTGATGGAGGGAAGCATGAAATACAGGATTTCATAAGTCTTATAAAAACTTGATAACAGGACCACGGCTTCTTTGCCACTTGACTGCCGTCACCATGGTGCCCAAGGCCATTGCTCCAGGGAGAAAGAGCCCACTAAAACCTGCTGCTTTTTTTTTTCCCTCAAAAAAGCCAAACACCAGTCAGTTGCTTTCAAGAAGCAAATGCTTAACTGCATACATGCAATCAGACTGCATTCACACTACAAGCAGGAAAAAGTTTCAGAAACCATACTGAGCGATTCTGCCTCTGGTAAATAGAGCCAAACTCTAACATACTATCCAATTATTAATGACCAAGTAGGCAAAACCAGATATATCAGCTCTGAGACTGGACAAAAAAATTAAAAAGTGTACTTTTGCAAAATGAGTAACTACAACTTCTTGCCCAGAGTATACCACAAATTTGGATTAATCACAAAAAAAGACCATGCTGCTTCACTTTTATTCAGTAACATCCAGAATAAACTGACATATGTATTAATATATTAATATGAATGTATGTATAATACGTAAATAAAATGGAAGACCTCTTTTAATATACCTTTCCCATGTATAGTTAACGGTACACCTAATGTCTCACCTGTACTGGTTATTACTGAGCTTTTCATCATAATTAAAGTCCTCCCATTTTTCACTTAAAAAAAATTATTCTGGTACTGATACCATTTGCATGTGCATAATAGTGCTCTTGAAAAGAAGCGTGAATCTCAGAAACCACTGACACTTAAAGGAGATATGAAGAAGAAATTGAAACATTTGCCTCATGTTTTAATGCATTTTCCAAGTCAAAGGTAACTGCAGAATTACTTCACTTGGCCATAAGCCAGTTTTTTCCTGAAGAAGAAACTGTCAGAAGGTGTGCACAGGGGCAAGTATGTCAATCTGAATTTGTCTTTCAGTAACAAAGACAACACACTCCAGACAGTGGGAAAGTTTGGACTGTGATGCACCAGAGAGGCAGACAGATCACTGAACAGCCTGAGGAATTCCTTTACCATGGGGCTGGGGGTGCAGGAACTCACTCTGCCTGATGTGAACCACTAGGTGAAAGAGATGACAGGCTTGCTGTCCCAGTTCCCTCTAAAAGTGCATTTCAGAATAAAAATAATGAAAAAACTTCTTTAATATACTTGCAAAAATATTTTGAGGGTAATTTTGATGATATAGAGGTATTCTGAGAGACAACTTTGTTTTTCCAATTAGCAGAATTCATTTTCAAAAAATAACTATTAATTGCTAAGCAGCGATACATTCACAAT
This sequence comes from Edolisoma coerulescens, assembly GCA_013397115.1. Taxonomy (NCBI): domain Eukaryota; kingdom Metazoa; phylum Chordata; class Aves; order Passeriformes; family Campephagidae; genus Edolisoma; species Edolisoma coerulescens. The sequence goes on along the minus strand of VWZW01000978.1, from coordinate 1,838,690 downwards.
TATGTGAAACAAATTATCTTGTCTTGGGCTATTAAATATTAAAATCCAGGAAAAATTACTTCACAGCTTGCTTTCTGTAACTTCTCCTGATTATGTCAATGAAAAAACAGTACCAAGGACAATGTCTATTCTACAGCATCATACTGTGTGGCTGTAGTTCAGTTATCTGATGCTCAGAAGATGAAAAATGGGTGCAGTGTCAGCTTGGAACTATCTCTGAATATTATTGAAGAGTTTTACAGGACAGCAAATTGAAGAGACATGTCTTTTCAATAGTCTAACCCATTTTAATAAAAAAGAGATTGCTATCTCATTGATTTGTTTCTTCCTGGCTGATCTCCATAGATGTGCGTTGCAAGTAATTATGAATGACCCCCGGGTCACAGAACTCTCTTCTCATGACTCTACTCGGTAAAGAAACTCCCCAGCAGTACTTTATTGATTTACCAAGAATCCATAATGCACTGCACAAGTGCTACTTTGAGATGAATAATTCAACTCTGAACCAGTTTCAATTTGAATCCCCTGTCCCACTGCCACTACCACCTCCTTTTTTAAAAGTCCCCACTTTTTGTGTCTTTCCTCCTTTGATTTTTTTCCAACAACCTTCTGAAAATGGAGAAGGTAGATTTGAGAGACAGAAAAAGATTCTGTCATGGGTGGTATCACACACTAGAAAAACTATCAACTCAACATGCTCCTGTGTATATGTTTAAGAATCATGAGAGCCCTGGGCACCACAGCATCACTTTTACTTTTTTTGGTCATTGTTTCTTGAAGATTTGTTGTTATGACACACCAAGAGAAGTGTAACCCTGAAACAGCAACAAGCCACAAAAAACAAAGAACACTCCCAGAAGCACCAGTGGCAAACACCCTGAGCCAAATGGGGACTGGATCTGGACTGTTGCCATAAAACCATGGAGCTCTGATCAGCAGTTTATCAAGAAAAAGCCTCATTTCTTTAGAAGCCTTCATTGTGTTTGGATGAAAAAGAGAAGGATTTGTCACTCAGGTTAGGATATATAAGGATATATAGGAAACAACCCTGGCAGAATGAGTTAGAAACTGCACTGACAACCTTCAGGAACAGCCACCACACAAACTAATATGATTTAGTCAAATCTGTGTGAGCTCCGCAGCCATTTGCATGCCAATTAACATGAAAAACTTTTGCCCAGTGAATATGTGAGAACACTGGACATGTGAGAGGTATAAAAAACTGGACAACAGAATACCTTCCAGATCATGAATCAAAACAGGTACTTCCTTCCACATCTACTCTGTTTCAAGTCAGTGGGAACAAGGATGTGCTCAGATTCAGCAACAGAAGCTTTTGCAGGTAAGTACTGGGCAAGACCTGACACAAAAGAACAGCCACCTCTCACCTGCAAGCAAAGAAGACATTTCTGCAAATCTGGATATTGCTCTATGCTTTTCTCCCCAGAGATGGGAATTTTCAAGCATTGCTAAACTCTCCAGTCTCCTACTGACACATCAATAGAATTTTGTCACAGAAAATACGAAAGCAAATATTTCATTAGTCTATCAGGCTTGGACTGAAGCCCTCATGTTCTCCCAGGCTGGTTAAAGCTGTCCACCATGCTTTGTGTCAGTCCAGCACGTTTTCTTAAGAACTGGCCTGGCCTCAAGAGCCGCAGAACAGCCATGGCCTGTACAGAGCCTGTAGAGCCCAAGTGCTTTAAAGAAACACTCACCAGCCCCAGGGTGTTGATGCATGGGGTAATTTTGTCCCCTTCCTCCTCAGTAATTGTCTGCATGGAGCAGTGTGAGGGCAGACGGGTGAGGGAGAAAGGGGAGAGCATTTGAGACATGGAGAGAGCAGAGCACAAAGTCACCCATCCCAGGGAGCTCCCTCTGGAGCTCTGGCACAAAGGGCAGCCTCCCCCCAGACACGCACCGTGGAGCAACAGAAAGAACGATGTGCTATCTGACACAAAAGTGAGGCTGATAACAACAAAACAGCTCTTGGGATGGCTTCCTTTATTCTCTGCATCTGCAGAGTGTGAAGAGTTTCCCGGTGCTAGCTCAGTCACAGGCAGGGGAGCGGACCTGGAAAACCTGCACCCTCCTGCCCACCCTCTCGCTCACACACCAGGATGGACAGACAGCCAGTGATGACATCCTATTCCCCTCTCTTGGGAGAATTATTCACAGCAGCTCCTGACCAAGTTAAAGCCTTTCCAAACAGAATCCAAGTCTGTTGTGTTTCTGTTTTTAATTTCAAAGCTCCTGATGTATTCACAAGTGAACACAGCCACAGTAACCACCTGGATAATTTATAAAGTATTTTTTCTCTTAGTTGTTCATTTGCCAAGGACTCAAGTCTTGATCACCCAGAGCTGCCTGGTTATTGAAGTGCAGTGTCACCCTGAAATATTAAAACAAACCCTAATAGCAAGAACCAAGCAAATCAATATAAATTGCCTTATTCCTCTCAATAACTTCTGTATAAAAGCAAGCAGAACCACTTTTTTCTTCTTTAACTGCTACAGCACCAGACAGACGGTACAGTTTTGATTTTCATTCCATCTTTTGTTTCACACAAATAACAACAGTGTTTCTGAAATTACTTTAGCAATTTCCATGACAAGAATGATTGCTGACTGTAATTACCCATTAGCAAATATTAAAAGGGAATCAGGAATCTGTAAACATGCAGTAGAATAATTGAAGGAGATTAGTAGCTGAATTATGAATCTCAAGTAAAAATAATCTCCAGTCTAGTGGACTCCACAACTAATTCAGTCTAGGAAATGAACTTTAGCAATCCAAACATACACCACAGGAAATACCATTCACATTAAAGACAACGCTTCTTCGTTTTATACTTTGCTTTCAAATGCTAGCCTGCAGCCACCTTGGCTTTTTCTACTCACACGAAAGTATTGAGTGGAGAACAAGTATGTTTTTAATGATCTGTCTGCTAGCAGTGAGTTTCTTTACAAAGGTGAACCTTTTTTACACATGTTTTGAAGTTTTTCCTGTGAAATTTCTCCTTCCTTAATCACATTTAATTTCTGAAGAGCTCCTTCTGCAATGCAGAAAAAAAAATCTTACTTATATTCACTTTCTATTTTCTCAAAAAGTGAGCATACCCATTTCAACACATCAGCACTCAGAACTATATTTATATTAAAAAGCCAAATCAATACAAAATGTAGTCTGTCATTTGAAAAAAAAATACCCCATGACATCTCAGAGCAATCAGTGACACTACATCACTTAGGGTTTGCCCTTGAACATTGAAAGCCACAGCAATGATAGTGCTACATAAACTGCAAAGAAAGCATTGAAACTGAACTTTTAAAATTCACATTCTTATTTCCGTAGATTGCTTCTTCTCATAATGTTTATTCTACAATACTTTTTTAAAGTAGGAATAAATAATGAGTTGTTTAATTTGGAAACAGTTTTTCAGTCTCTTGTACCAGTGGAAGATGTGAAATAACAGAGGCTGTGGTTTCATAAGCAGCGGAGTCCAAGAGCCAGCTCTGACCAGCCAAAGGAGAAGGTCTGGCCCACTCAGACCCCCCATCCTGTGCCAGGTACCTGCACCCAGCTCCTGCTGGGCTCTCTGCAGAGTCCATTCACCAAATACAGCAACAGAAAGCCAATTTTGGCAGGTCACTTCTCTGTCAGGGTGGGGGAGTGCAGCAGGTAGCAGAGGTATAGATGAGCTCCAGAGCTGGCCCGGAGTTTGGAAAGGAAAAGCAAACCACAAGTAGGAAAGCAAGCACAGCAGTGAGCTCTTAAACTGACTCATCACTGCTCACAGGTCCACAGCCTAACAAAAAGAACATCAAGAGTACCAGTGCTAAAGCTGGGGGCAGGGGGAGGGTGTTTGTTGCTCATTTTTAAGTACCAGTATTATTACAGGATGTGCTTTGAGGAAAGAGATTACAGTCACAGAAAGAAATCTCTGTGCTACTGATCCAGGTAGGACAGAAAATGGTGACAGAATATGGTTCAGAAAACTGATTGGTAATTTAAGACAAGCTCACAAACTAAGTTAGTAAAAAAGAAAGAAAAGTCCATATAACCAGACTGATCAACTGAACTATATGTGAGAATTTACTACTGTTCTAAGGTAGTTTTTATTGTGAAAACACGTAATGGTTCAACCAACAAATCTATTAAGCCTTATAATTAAGTGCTGGGTCTGGCTCAGCAGGGTGGGGGAGGAAGCAGTCCTTTTATAATATTGGTTTTCATAAGCAGCAAACTCCAGGGTGTAAAAAGATACATCACACCAGAAGGGAATTGAGCTGTGCTCTGCATCTTTCAAAACCAAGGTGTGTGATTATTTCTCGACTTCCCGACCCCCTGTCACATCTTACAGATAGATTTTCTGACTTTAGCTGATTTAAAATTTAACTTACCACTGCAAAAGTCAATATTGCCCTTACACTTTCAGTTTTCAGACCTATTTAAAATTCATGTCTTTGAACACAGTGTCCTCAGAAGCCAGGATAGCTTTTCACTTTGTAATTTCAGTTTAATTATATCAAAAGCAGAGTGCTTGTGCAGATATTGAAAGCACCAAAACCTGCAATACTGAGCTATAGAAACTGCAGAAAAAAACCCTGAAACACAGAACGTTAAATTTCAGCACTGTGGGGAAAAATATTTTCAGCTAAGACAGAAATAGGGACAGAGTCTTTGTGTGTGTAAGCCCCAATAAATTCTACTAGAACATCCCTGACTTTCACAGAAAATAAAACTCCTGACATTTTCAGAAGATCTGTTTATTAAGAAAAAAATGCATCACAGTAGGTAATACTGAGTGTCTATTGAAATCAACAATAAAACAAAAGTTCAAGACAGGTGTGTTTGAACTGTCAATTTTTTTTTCAGGCATTGTCTCATTTAGGTTACAGAATTACAGCAAATAACAAACAAAATAGCTCAAGCTGACAAGTTTTCTAAGCTCAGTATAATTAATTGTACCTAGAATGAATTCTCTGTCACCTGCATTGCAATATTCTGAATATGACTCAGATAATCTACTTCAGTAAAGCAGTCAAGAAGCACAGATGTGACAGAGCCAGAGTACTGGGATGTAACTGGACTCTTCTATGACTAGATACAACAACAGTTGTGCAAAAAGTAAAAAAATAACAAAAGTTTTGAAAATCACTGTGAACAAGAGTGTAGTGGTCATCACATGTTGCTCTCATTTTTTTCCTGTCTCACATAGTTATTTAAGGGGAATGTACAGTTCAACATAAAAATGAGTCTTTCCCACCTCTAGGGTAAATAGTGCATTTGCACAGAGCAGGTGCAATGGCAATATGGCGTGGGACAAGACAGGAAAAAGATAAAACCTGCCCTGAGTAAGATAAGAAATCACTTCCTATTTCAGTTTCGTCCATCTAAAACCAGTAAAACAGAGAAGGAGGCTCCTTGCTCTCCTACCTAAAACATTCCCACCCCACTGAAGTGAATAGAAATACAAACTGACATCTGAAATTCAAACAATGCACTGACATCAACAACAACTTTGGTTTCCTTGACTTTGGTCCCACTCTTTAATTTTTACAGAACAGAGTATTTTTTAAAAATTATTTTGTCAAACATGGTTGTTTCTGAATTTCTGCTTACTCGACTCTTCCCAAAACAATCTCACTTTGGACATAAAACTCAGCCCAAGGCCGAGAGATGGAACGTGACTGTGCATCAGCCCCCGGAGCAGTGCACTGAGGGTGGTATTGCAGCACAAACATATTTGTTAATGTATAAAATGCCCTTTATGAAAGCAAAGCCTTCATACCATTTAAGGAAGAAGGGGGAAGGTAAGGAGACAGATTAAATCCAAAACCCCCTTTAAATAATGACTAGTATGTCAAGAGTAAGTCCTATCTAATACCTGCTTTAAACATCCTATTTCTCTTTACTATTTATTACAGGGGAATTTTAATGTTCCCCAAACTTAACCATGCAACATTTGTTACACCACCACATCCGTACTTCACAGCCAAAAAAACTAAAATTAACACTTGCAACAAGGAAGTTCCCTCCCTTGGAGGTTAAATATGAAAAACACCACCAAGGAGACAGACATTTCTGATGGAAGCATTGTTTCTAGAGCCATACCCTATCTCAGGACACAAAGCTGTCCAACACTCACAACTATTTTTCAAAAGCTTTCCAAAATGTAATACCAGGTTTTGGAAAGGTCCTTCATGGAGTCATTCTGAAATAAAACAATGATAAAGGACTGCAGACCTCAGAAATCTATTTTCAGTCTCACTTGATAGCAACACACACTAGAAAACTGTTAGGAGTTGTATACATATTTTTCATTGATCCAGACAAAGGGCCACAGGAGCCAAACATTCACAAGGGCCTGGGTGAGCTCCTTTGGATCACAAAGAGGGAAACATGCAGAAGCAGTGAGAGCTTTCCAGTGACAACCAACATGCCTCATGGAATTTTTTTTCCACACTGAGTTTTGATTGTCTACTAAGATATTAAAATGTCTGAACACAGATCTAATCACCATCACTCTTCTTGTTTCATCTTATCTTTCATCTTACCATTTCCAAAGCTTTGTTTGACAGCCAGCCCTGTCAAACTGCTCCCAACTCCAACAGGCCACGGGAAACTTGCACCATGCAAAGCACTGACTCACCAGGGGAAACGTGGATATCTCACCTGGCACAGCTAAAACAAAGCAGACACTTTTAAATTAAATTCTCCTGAAGCAGCTTTATGCTTTGGATTTGCTGATACTAAGGCCAGTTAATGAGTATTAAAGCAGAACTTGTTAATTCCAAACCAGAAATAATACCCCAGACACAGCAAATCTTCAGGATGTGGTAAAAGTCACTTCTCAAAACAGCTTGCAGTTGCTGCCTCAGAGCGACGTGAAGTCCACAGCAGAGCCTTCCAAAGCCATGAGGCACCACGAACACCCGAGTGAAGGCCACACTGCTCAGCAGCAGCCAGCCCCCAGGGCTGGGCGTTCAACCACCATAGCAGCACTGAGAAAGCTCTTTTTACCTGGGCTGCAGTGCTGAGCTGTGCACAGCAGATCACACCAGGCTTTTATTTACTGGGACCACTGATAAGGAACGTATGCTTTTTGTTTGCTTACCTCTACAGGCCACAGGATTCATTGGCAAATTCCGTGTTTCCCCACTCCACCGTGGTCTGTTCACTCATTTTGAAACTGCTGTGGGAGACTGAGTGCAGCCCACTCAGGTATAATCCTTGACACTAAATCTTTTGATGTACCATAGACAGGAACCTGCAACAAGACAGGGAATCTTTACTCCAAGGACCACTGCAGGCATTAGCAATGCTTTATTTCTTCCCCTCATAGTTCAAGGAAGAAAAATATACTCGATCTCCATCATACATTTGATGAACCTTTACCCAGACAATTGGTAGAAGCAAAACTACTTAACTAGACTGTGGCATGCTGTAGCATGAGTATAACTTGATTGAAACACTTCATAGATGGAAATGTCTGAGAAGAAGGCTCAAGACTGATGAGAGGCATCATCTTTATGCTAACTGATCCCCGTGCTTTTCAAGCAAGGCCTTCATGACAGCAAAGGGCACTGCTAAAAATAGGACAAGAATGTTTAACTAACTTTCACAATATTATAGGTAATGAAAGCCCTAAGTTTTTTGGTAAGTTTTGTTACACACAGGATCAAATACCAGCAATTAAAAGAAAAACCAAAAACACTCCAAGAAGGGCAACTTAAATTAAAAAATATATAATTCAAAACAACTCAAAATATTGCAGATCAGCAAATATGACAATATGGCAGGAAAACAGCTAAAAATAACCCCAAAACCACACCAACAAAACATTCCTTCCCTGGACCTCATAACTCTGGATAAAGACTTATCTACTGCTAGTGTGGGAATGAAGCTATTCTGACACTAAGGTTTCTTGTCCTGGAGTACAGGGAGGGCAGAAATGCATATTCCTAGGATGTTGTGAACAGAAAATTGTGTCTCCAGTTAGACAGGTGATGATAAGACATGGTTAGGTATCATCGTTGACCCCCAGTGCACCAGGTATCTAGCAGGGGAAATCATATCACACATAACAGCTCCTGGCTTTGTCTCACTCTCTTCCTGCTTTGTCCTCTTCATATGCATTCTGGGAACAGCTCTGCAGAGGTGACAAGACGCCAAAGAAGTTCAACACCTCAGCACAGTACCAGGCACTGGCAGGAGCCCTGGTTCCTCACTGTTCCTGGTGGGAATCCAGTGCACGCTCACCAGGGGCAGGAACTAAGAAGAGGAGTAAATGGTTATAGAGCAGTGTTGAAACATTGACCCAAAGAGAGGCCCAGAGCAGGAAATCTGAATTACGATGTCACTGAGGAACCTGATACAAGTTAAACAGCTGTGCTGGGAAGAGACAGTATCAACACCTACTTCGCTGCTCACCCCAAAGCTTTGTCACCAGGGACCCACTTTGGAAAGCAGAAGGCAAGGGAAACTGCCAAATAATCTGGCACAAAATCAGAGTGGATGCAAAGTATTTTATCACAATAAGAATTAAAGTAAATCTATTGCTACTTTCTGTTAAATTTTTGGTAAAATATACAAACTACTTGAACCACCACTCAAAATATACACTCCACTCTGTCACAGTGGGTTAAATGTCCAGCTCATACCTAAGCCCTGAGACAGCTGTGGCTACTTCCATTAGATTTTGGCCAGGAGTCAGCTGTACCTAGCCAAGTCCTACATGCATCAGCATTCATAAAAGTTGGGTGAAAACTGGAAAATATTCTTATGAAATAGGTCAAAACCCTGACAAAGGCTTTTGGCAGCCTTGGAGAGAGATGAGAGGAAAAAACACAAGATATCTCACAGAGCTCATCTGAAAAGGCAGATATAAATCTGTTCTGTGCATGCGTAAACGCAGATAAAAATAAGGCTTCATTAAACCTGTTACATGTTTAATTTGGAATGCCTAAATAAGCTGCTGCTTTACTTTCACTGTGTTATGTACCCAGTATTAAGGATGAGTCTCTGAATATCATGAGATGCCCCACGTTCCTTTGAAAGGGACCAGTGTTATCTGGAGAGCAGCACATGAAGAGGATGTCCCAGAAATATCATAATGCCTTTTAGAAAAATAAACTATGACAGTTTTAAAAATCCTCCCATGTTTATGAAGGTGCTTAGTTGTAGTTATTCATACTTATAACACACTCTAGAGAATAACAATGCGATTTAGAGAATTAACATCATTACTATATCAAGTTGACAAAGTTTCACTGACTTCTACTTTTTTTTTTTTTTAAAGCCATGTCTAAAAACATAATTTTGGCCAGAGCCCTTGATAAACAGTTGTGTGCAAGATTTCCTTTAGTTACAGAGGGATCAAGGTACTGCTCTCTAGAAGTGTCCTCGGGATCAGGTCCTGGGGACAGTATACTTTCTGTCCTGCACAGACATTATAAACAAAGATAATGCACAGGAGAAACACTCCACATCAAAATGCAAAGGGAACAGAGTTAAACAAGAAAAAGATTCTCTCTGTGTTTGTAACTGAAGTTCCTCAGAGGCACAGAGTCCAGTCTGCTGATAAGCAGCAAGTTTCCCGCAGTAAAGTGATACACCAAGTGCTTGGAGCCAATTTTTGATCTGCAAGACAGACAAGCCTCTCTGCATTCAACACTAACCACAGGAGCCTATTTCCCTAGCAACAGCTTGTGGGGCGCTTTCATTTTGACTGAAGAACATTTAACCAGTTACATTATGAGCCCTGCACCTTGCTGCTACAGCAGCAGTTGCTTTTCACACCTACCAAATTGTTATTTGTGTGGTATTGAGCTGCTGGATCAATGCTGCACCTGCAGCACAGATTTGCTTCATCGTGTTTTGGTGGTTTGGGGCTTTTTTAACTATCTGAACTTTATCAAGCTGAAACTGGTCAAAAGTCAAAAAAACCCCAAAACCTTACAGTTTTTAAAAAAGGTAACTTAGTTACTTAGTAACACGTCTTTTATTTTCCAGATGTTTCCTTTAAGTTTGGAGTACTAGAGCACAGAGAAGTACACAACAACAGTCATGGATGTAGCAAATACAGTCCTTGATTAGTTTTAGGGAGACTTAGTTCAGCTAAAGGAGACAGAAAATGTACCAAACTAATAATGCAAAATCAACTAGTCACCATCCGATCAAACGGCATAATGAGATTAAAAAAATAAAAATTGAGAAATGGCAATCTAGGAAGTAACCATTCAAAACTGAGAAAAAGCAATATCCTTCAACGAAAATGTAATTGAACTATACAACTCATCCACCCCGAGTTTATCTTCAGACACTGAGGAAGGAAACAACAAATTTTCATTAATACTATGCCCCAACAAAATACAAACTAATAATGGACATAAGCCACAGCCCAAAGGTCCAACCTGCTGGTAGTTTCTTAAAGATAACCATGATTCAAAGACCTCACATTCTGCACAGAACCCCAAGGAGAAAGCCAGCAGTTACACCTAGGGAAAGTGCTCAACCAAAACCCATGCTGTGAAGCACCTCAGGAGCAGATCTGGGAAGAGAATCCAAACTTGAGAGTTCACTGGTCAAATCTTCCCTGGTAGATCAGGGAGTTCCTGTAGAAGCACAAATCTCCCATTAAATTAGTGTCAGCTGTTCAAAATTCTGATTACTTCTAACTTTTGCTGAAGTTGTTCAGCACAGTTTAAGAGCGGCCTGAGAGCCAACTGTTGCCAAAAGCCCAAGAACATTATTTCAATAACCACATCCTGTGGTTAAAGCACAATAAATTCCAGAGTTATTTTTCTCCCTTGTAATCCCCTATTTCCATCTTGTGCACATACAAATTCTCAAAACCTTCTGAAGCCCTTAGCCCCTGCATGAGAAGGACAACTAATATGTTTAAACCAAGAACTCAAATCCATTTTCTTTCGTCCCTCCTGTGGATTTTCTGCTGACAGGCTCCAAGTATGTGGTATCCCCTTTCTTCTCTCCTAAAGGAACTGACCTAATACCAACATCCACCCACAAAAGGTGCCAATGAAATAAATGAATACTCACAAGACATTTTAGGAATACAGTAGTCCCAAGCTTATAAGATACAAATAATTTTTGTCTATAACAATTCATTACAGTAAACATCTTGGTTGGCACTTAAATCTTTTGCTGGACTTTATTCTCCTACTTCCAGAAACTGATATAATTCCTGGACGAGAATGTCTGTTCAGCTGTGGCAGGAAGCACAATGCTGGGCTTTAACTATCACGTAAAATAATAATTAAGTTATTGTGTAATAGCATTATATTTTCAAAAATAAATATATAATTAGATAAGAATGCATGATGTTAAGGATAGCAGAATGCCCGTCCTTCAGCTCCCACTGACAGACACGGTGGTTACAAAAACAACACAGCGAATCAGTGCTGTAAATTCACTTACAGAAACCAGGGGGATCTCTCATTTAACGCCAGTTTTTCAGTAGCAAATGGAATCAGCTTCTCTGAGCAAAGGCGTGACAGAACAGGGGGTGAAATCATGAGGTTCCTGTCATTCCTTTCACCCGGCTGTAACACCACCACTGTTTCTGAGGTACAGCTCAAGCTGACACCACTGCCATCGCTTCCTTATTGCTGAGGTACAGCTCCCTGCCCGAGCAGCACACCTGATACAACGGGGGAGGGCCTAGACGTGGAAAGGGAGGTGTTGGGGATGTGCTCAACTACAAACATCTTCAGCAGCCAGTGCACGTTTATTCAGAAATCACCATCCTCCCTACACACAGAGTTTAGGTCAGTTTAATGAACAGAAACCTAGAGAGGAAGTTTTGCTGTTCATTTTAAAGAAATAATCTCACAGGTCCTGGCTATGGCTCTGCAACAGGGGTGTCTACAGTAACATTTCTCAACAAGCTTCTCCTCCTCTTCCCTCTTCCTCCCCACCACTTATTCCTATCTTGTTGCCAAACCTTTCTTTCAGTATGAGCATGTCACTGTTTCTAGGACTACATACAGTCAGTTCAACTCAAAAATGACCATTTGTCTCTCCAAGGTTTTGTTTCTTTTTGCCCAAGAGGCAGATAGGGTCAGTGATGGTGTGCAGCAGCTTCGAGGGCAGCTCAGCCAGCACAGCTGAGAGCAGTTGGCTGCAGAGCAGATGCAGAACAACGAGGTGACAGCAGGAACGTGCTCCTTAACCTAAAAATGCTGCTGCAGCCGTCATAGGGAGGAACTGTGCTCCCACATGTGCCCCAAGACGAGGAATAGCCCAGAAGGATGCTAGGCAAGAGCCAGGAACAGAAGAGATCAGCTTCTCAGGGGAAAACAGACCTCTCAATGCCTTTAGCACCAAGCAAGTAGTCAGGGTGGTCTGAAATTCTCTATTTTAACACATGACAAAAGCCATTAACAGTTCAGTTATGCACAGTCCGTGACCTGCAGGAAATGTTCAAGACTGAAAAGAACAGGGACAGATAAATATACGCAAGCAGGGAAGACTCACCCCAGTCAGACTGGCTCACCCCACCTCTGAAAACTGAATGAGATGCAAAATGCTTTCCCAGAGCGAGGAGAAGCGTTGTAATTGCATCATTTTCTAGATGAGCAGTGTCAACGATTTAGGCTCTGAGTCAGTCCTGGGCCCGTCAGTGCCCTGCGGTGGTCTCTGGGGCACTGTGCTATTAGAAGTGATGACTTTCACAGCAGGCTGCTGAGCAGGATCCAGACAGAAACACGCTTATTAAAGAAAGGAGAACTGCTACTTTATTTTTCAGTGAGAGCAAGAACATGCTGCCAGCACTTTGGGCAACTTCCAGCAGCCAAATTACTGTTACTGTCCAGAATGCTTTCCACTTTTGTCTGGGAGCTTCCAGGATGAGTAAATAAGACTTCACATACTCTTATTTCTATCAACATTTCACAGAAAGAAAAAGCCAGAAACAAATCAGACTTGCTAGAATCACCCTGTGAGCACTACTCACATCTTTTGACTGCCAGGTTTATGCTTCCATCACTAAATCACACTTCAAGTTTGCTGCCCAAAATTCCAGTAATTTCATGAGGAGAAAAAAAAAAGTGCTCTTCTCTTCCAACTTACAATTTTTGTGTGACAAGATATACACCAAAAGGATTTGTATTCAAAAGCAGGAAATAGGGGAGGAAAAATTAAGGGACTTTGCAGATAAAAAGAACTATTTGAAAAGTTTAGCTCACTCTGTTAGGCAGAAGGGAGTTAAGCACACAAACTGAAAAAATATCAACCATTTGTGACCAATTTGCAGCTTCTAATATGTTTTTTACCTTGCACACCTTTGGCTAATCTCCAAACCAAGTACTTTTGCATTTGATTACCATCTCAAAAGACATACGAGTTCCCAGTGACAAAGAAAAGAAAAAGCCAAACACTTATGTGTGTAGAGTGTTTCTGACGTAATATAATCCCCAAATATTTACAGATCCAAACCCCACACACTAACTGTTCACTCATATTTGTTGGTTTTAAATTAATTTTAACAAAGGAAGCAGAAACTACTGAAATACCATATAATGCAAAATATGACAAACCCCGCATTCATATCTATCACTGAGTCAGCCCACTTCATCCAGGAACTAACATCCAAATGTTTCAGGGTAAGGAAAACCATAAGCCATATGCAACCCTTCAGTGACCTTAACTGTGCATGAAATAGCAAATCTACATTTTTAGGTACTCTATGTATTACACACAGACATAAAAATGCTGTAACATTTATTTAAATCATAAAACACTGGTTTACTTCCAAATTTCTACTACATTATCACCATGCTAAGCCTAAGCATACGGACCTACAAGTCAGAAACACAGAAGAGAAGGAATAAAATGTAAGCGAAAATGCCTGGTATGTATTTTTGTTAAAATCCACTCCTTAAAATGACTGTTAGTAATTACTCTGTTCAGGCTCATATATGTTGGACCATACCAATATTTTCATCCCTGCCTATTTGCTAAATATACCTATAAGCATATATAAGCACAAAGAAACCCCAGATGATAAAATAAGTTGAAATTAATTATAAGCAAACAGTCAAAACTTAGGTCTCAAAACATTCTAATTGCTCCACAGCATTTTTACAAAAAGACACTGAAAGTGTTCAGTGACAAGCACGGAAAAAGGCTTTCTATGTGTTTCACACGAGCTCCCAGCTTTAGGTGGAGTTTAAAAAAAGGTGTGTGGGGGAGACAGCAGATCTGCAAGAAATCTGCAAAAGTTCAAGTGACGTTCAAAGAAAACCAGTGGGGTAAAAGAAAAAAGTGACCCTTGGGAAACATATTGTACACTGTCGGTTGCAGATGTCAAGCACAAAGTAAGAAAGCACTAAGACAAGTTTTTATATTTAGACACTAGCTGGTGTCTAAATATGATGAACATGGAAACCAACAATCACTGAACTCTCCACCCAAATCACGATTTCCTAGACGGGATGACAAAAGAAGTAAAATAAAATCAAATCAAAGCTGCAAATCAAGCATCCCAAATATAAGAGAGATTTTACACATACTATGAATACTAGATGTCTACTTTATCAACATCACAGCTGAAAATAAATCTGTATTGTGAACATAAAGCAAGGACTCAAATCAACCACAATAAACAAAACTTAAGATTTTGCAGAAAAATATACTCATGACAGCAAATATAATAAGCAATACATCAATTATTTTAAGTGGTGTTAGATTTTATCAGTTTCCTGTAACGTTTCCTCCTTTGGCTGAGATGGATCTGGATGTTAGCACAAAACCATGTTTCCCAAGGGACTCTGACAGGGCTGTGTGTGAGTGACCTCCCCAGAGCTGATACAGACCAGGACACAAGTGGGATGCTCCCCCTTGCAGCACTTGGCTCCTCCTCTGAGCCCTTGAGTGATTCTCCCACTCTGCCCTGGTTTTATGACCCTACAGAATGGATCAAGAGGAGGTCAGTCTAAGAAACAGGGATGATTCCGTGAGTGACGCATCAAGGAACTCAGACTGCGGGTCAAGAAATCCTAAAGAAGAAAAGGCATATTCTCATTCTGGCAGAAGTCAAACAAAAGAACAGCCAGGAAGCTCATCAATAAAAGCAGGTATTTGTGTCAGTTCTCTGACTTTGAGCACGCAGTATGTCTAGTTCTGGTCAGAAATTAGTCTCTTGCACAAACAAGCTACCATACCAACCCAAGGTAACTGCATCAATACAAAACCCTATGGCACATTCCAGAAACAGAGCATAGGATCTTTGCCATATATTTCTTCAATTAGTATGCTTGAAGTTATTGGGAAATATATGTAAAAAACTAAAGGTCCAAAGAAACTGTTTAAAAGTTTGCTGACTTCTCCATTAAGACAGGAAGCAAGTTATAAGAATGTTTAAGCCCACTGACACAGCACTGGTGTTTTATCAGAATATTAATGTATGCAGACATTCTTAGTGGACCTTAAATCACAAAATTGTGTTTTAAACAAAGCTTTTAGCATTTGATTGCAGAGAAACACTCACATTCAGCCAAATGGAGACAAAAATTCATAAAAGAAGTGAGGAAGCAGCATACAGTTCTGAAAGGCTTATTTCTTTTTGTAAACAATTCATAACCAAAAACTGTGTTTGGCAATACTGCAAGGAAGGTGCAGTAACCCCTCAGGTTACTACCATGTTACAAAAAAAGGCTTGGCTTTTTTAAAAAGAGAAAGGGCAGGTGAATAAAACTCACTGTTGCCTGTCTTCCCTATGCTGTTAGCTATACAGCAACATAAAAAAGAATTAACAATTAACGAATAGTTTATGGAAATACAAACAATCATCCCAAGCAGGTTAGAACTAGAGAAAACTACATCTTGAGATCATTCTGACTCAGGTTTTATTTCCAATAAAAAGGCACATATTACAGTTTTTGTCTGCCCAAATCATCAAATTATCCAGATTTCAAAGATTTTTTTAAAGGCTACCATGGCAAAGAAAACTACCTACCTAGTTACAGAAACAAATTATCAGTAGATCAATTAAAACATGAGGATTAATAGCATGTAAAATTTCCCACAGTAACTGCCAATGTACAAACTCACAGCCTCCTGTAAAGAAAAGCAGAATAATTTGCCTCACATTTACCTTATGTTGGATAACAGTATACACAGGTAATAACTAAGGCATTTTAACTTGCTCCCTGACAACATCACGTGCAGCCACCCTCCTAGGTTATTGTCTGAAAACTAGAGTGGCTGTAATTACCATGTTGCTCCCCTGGTGTAAGATGTTAGAAGATATTTGTGCGGCCTGTGTGCACTGCTGGGGGAGGTGAGGAAACTCTGCTATCATAAGCAGCTCTGCTCTGTAATCACAAATTCCTCATGGCTGTCACAGGAGTCTACAAGTATCTGAAGTTTGCCCAGACATTTCTAAAGATCTTTAAACATACGAGTCCTTCATTTGCCAAGGGCAGTACAGGAAGGGCTGGTTGGATGGCACTGCAAGCAGCAGCACTCAGCCTCCTCTGCTCAACAGGACACCAGCACGGATCATCCACAACCACCTGGCTGTTCCCTAGCAGAGCAGGTGGTTGGTGCATATAAAAACCAGTTTTTCAGGTCTGAACTCAAATTGTATGGTAACCATGCAACAGACCACCCAAGGGTCTGCCACTGGCCAGCAGCCACACGGCAGCACAGGGAACCAGAACCAAAGTCTGCTTGGATCCTTCTCACAGAGCAAAGAAAAGCCCGTGCTGGGGGTGTCAAGTACAGGAACAGGGATACGGGAACCCTGAGAAGCATTAACCAAATCCTAAAGAACACTTCAAGACGGAAGATGCAGAGAACAGCATGCTCTGTAGTTTTGCACTGACCAGCAGTCACTAGCATCACCTGGAAAACTGCTTTAAAAATTCCCCCCACTACTAGCTCCATGTCTTTGTGACTGTCAGCTATCTCATGCCTCCAAGAGCTAAGTGTTCCTAGCACATGGGACTCCAGAAAAGTTTGTTTACTTCAAAAAGACAGAGTCAGAACTGATTTTAATGTCCAGGGCATTTGTTCCTAAGGTCCAGGCTGAGTGAGTGGGTGCAGAGAGGCAGCACCCAGAACCCTGAGGTGCTTAAAGCACTTGCATATGGGGTGGACACAAATACAGCTGGCTGGTGTCTTCCAAAGAAGGCACAAATCAGGGTGATACCATCACTAACTTGCATACAAAAAGAGAACTTATTAAAATTCAACCACGAGGCTGGAAAGAGCGATGGAGCTGTTCCCCACTCAGGCTTGGCACACTTCCCCTGCCCACTGCCAGGCCGCTGCTCGGACAGCGCAGTTCAGGTTACAGCAACTAAAAAGTATTTCTGGACAACTTGATTTCCGATGTGTTAGGCAGCTGCCTTCAGAAGTGCTTTATAAATTCACCAGGTTTCCAGAAGAGATACACTGCCTTCTCCCTTCGGTATCTCCAGAGTCCCCTCCATCGATGGCACTAACCCAAGCCTGGCTCTGGATCAGGGCAAGTTCTTCCCAGGTCCACTACTGTAGCATTGTGCAATAATAATACAATATAATTAGGTCTCCTCTGCCTGCAACCCATCCCATTTCTGTGAGGGCAGTGCACAGCTAAAGAAATCCTTCCTCCTCCCCCCAGTCTCACTTTTTTCTCCTCTTGAAAACCCTTCAGGCTCTAAGGAGAATATTTTTATAGCGCAGGAAAACTACAGCAACTGATTCATGGCTTTCTGATTCCCAGAGTCCCCATACTTTCTACAACCAACACTCCTCAGACTTACCAGCAAGTAGTAAGTTTGGTTGTTTTGGGGGTTTTTTTTGGTAGGGCTTCTTAAAAAATTGGTTGTTTTTAAATGCACAAGCCCAAAGAATGATGCCTGGGATCACAGAATGTGATGAAGATACTGGGGTACTGATACACAGAATGTGCCATTCAGAAAGATAAAAAGACACAAGCACAGTATTTTGGATTCTGTGGCCTTCAGAACTGATGATTTAGTTAGTTTTCTTCATTTATACCAATAGATGTATATATATCTTTACATATACACATTTTTATTGGCGGCAGAGAACTCCAGGAAAAGCCTAACCATGGACAACGCAGTTTAAAACAAGTACAGGAGAATGCATTTCCAAATACAGCTGCCTGCATGAAAGTAGGACAGAAATTAATTCAACATGTAAAACAAGTGTTTAATGCTACTCTGATAAACCAGTTTAGCTACTACTACATCCAAAATCCCTGTGTAAACATGCTTGATAAATGGTTATGGAATACAGTGTCAATATAAGAAAAGAGCAACTCTTATTTTTTGCCTAAACCTGTCCAGAATCTTGAAAAGCAAAACTTCCCCCTTTATTCTCCCAATATAAGATTCATTAATTGCAATTTAATCTCCTTTATCTAACAAGATCATTAAATAATCAGTACGCACCTGACCAGAAGCAATTAACACCCACCTGCAGCTCTGCTCAGACTGACAACCTGTGTCACTGAATCGTGTTCTACAATTCCACAAGTGAGCTCTGAACATGCAAGCAATCAACACATCAGCTCGCTGGGGAAAATAAACCAGCCTGTGTGGAACTGTGCCTTTTGTGGCGCTGTAAAAACGGCATCAAACAAAAAAGTTTTTACAAAGTAACTACACTGGGTTTTTCCTATTTCTTTGAAAGCTAAACAGGGTGTTCGTACTGTTATCAAATCAAGTTCTCACTTTTCAGAGCAACTCCTAGTTCTGAGTACCTTCAACAGGTGTGAATTTTGTGTATGTGCAGTAACATTGCACAGTCTCAAGCAAACCACAATATACATCAACTCAACTGTTGCTGTAGCACTGCAAAGCATCTCCTGCCTTATTTTAAAAGTGCAGCATCCTGAGGGAGAAGGGAGTGGGGGGCTTGTAATTGTTACAATTAGCAATCTAAAAATAAAAAGTAAAAACTACTAAATTCAAAACAGGATACTCCTCAGGAACTTGAAAAAAAAAAGAGATGATTTTTAAAAAGCACTACAGTGAAATATTTTTACGTTCATTTCCTGCTGTACAAGTAAAACAGCAGAACAGAGCTCGCTCTTGAGAAATACTGAAATTGGGATAACAATTCAACTGGCAATACCTCCAACCAAAGCACAGTCCAGGTCACTTTTCCAGCATGTTTTCAAAAGCATAACTTACTACTTGGATAACCAGGAGCCAAATTTTACAGTATAGCCACCACTGACAAGGAGGGAACTGTCCCCGCCTGTCTCTCTAGAAGTTCAACAATACATTCTGGCCACTTCCTCTAGCCTGGTTGTTCTGTTCCTACAGAGGAAAAAAAGCATACTTTAAAAATGCTTATCCTGTGAAAAAACCTGCATTTTGTCCATTTAGCTTCATGAATCATCTCTGCAGGAGGTCAGATGAGCATCAGTGCTGACTTCAGGGTGGGGTGGGAGCACAGGGGCAGGAAGTGAACAGAGCTGCTGGCTTTTAGTGACAGCTGCTCCTTGAGCCAGCTTAGCTGCACCATAAAAATCACAGCCTTCAGTGCATTTACTCCTGTGTTCATACTCAAAGTCATACATTTCTAGAGAAAAAAACACTTTTTTAATCCAAACATCATTAGTCATTGTTACATCACAAGTGAGCAGAAAGGGATTTAAAGTTCCCTGGATGTTCCCAAAAGAGGCTGTGTCCTCCTGTATATACTCAAGACTTTGCTGGAAAAAAAGAAAAATCATTAAATTAATGAACAAGGTGAACACTTCATAACAGAGCAAAGTTGGGCTCAAAACCCCCAAAACTCAATCTGCTCACAAGAATACAAAGTGACTGGTAGTTATGTTAAATCTAGAGGAACATAAATTTTAATCTCAAAACCGAGTTCCTGATTAAAATGTATTACATACATGCCTACATACACTTTTCACATTTTCTGTTATTTGTATTAAGTTATTCCAATAAATCTGTATCTCATGAATACATAAACGTTTGTTTTCTTGGCATTGAAATGCCTGCCATCTTCACAGCTGAGACTGCCAGCAAAGGAGGAGCAGAAGGTCAGGCAAAGAGTGTCAGGAAGTGAAAAAGTTCTGATAGCGGTACCCCAACTTCCTTTCAAATGAGAAAATTTCTGTTCTGCTACTGCAACTTATTTTTTTGATTTATTCCCACATGTGCTCAGTAGCAATAACAGGGGAAAAGAGACAGACACACAGAAAAGCTCCAGTACAAAGTTCATCTTCTTTCAACTTGACCCAGTCTGGGTTTTTCCCCACAGCCTAAGTCTGAGCTTGCTTGAGCAAGCAAGTCCTGCCTGAAATACCCCAACAGATGGGCTCAGGTTGACATGAGCCAGATGCTAAGAATATCTGGCATTTAAATGATCAGGGCTTTATTGCCCCTTGCCATTAATTTCAGCTGAGTTTGAATAAACCTTGGTGAGCTCAGCCTGTCCCAGTCCACCTTTGTGAGCTCCTTCCCAGCTGCATTCCTTACCCAGCCCTTCCGTGTGCTCTGTCATCCTATTGGAACGCTTGTTCCCTCACCATTTTGGTTACTTGGATGGAAAACAGTATTCAAGTAAGAATTAGTCACTGCTAGGTGGTTTGATCATCCACTGGTTCTTTCAAAGAACCCCCAGTATGAACCTATATTTTTATATAAATAAAGCAGAAAATGTCCCAGACTGGACACTAAGTAAATAATTAAGTAATGACTAAAACCCCAGCTACAGTACAAATGAAGAGCATCTTACTGCAATACTTTATTCAACTCATTGAAATGCTAACTCATCATTATTAGTCATAACAAAAATTCATGGAGTGAAAAGTGACAACCTAAACCCAAAATTATACAGTCACAGGTAAACTATTTCTACATTTGTCTACCTAAAAAACACTTACTGTGTTGTCTTCTTCCTTGAAATAAAGCATGCAGTCCCAAGACCTAACAACTTTATCAAAGCCCTTTAAAGCATTTTTGTTTGATTCTATTATGAGACTATGCTTGTGGCTTTATAACAAGCCATTTACAAGGCAGCATTATTTAAAAAAAAGAATTTTTTGCTATTCTTGTGAACACCTCAAAGAAATACATCCCTTTCGTTGTGGGCTGAATGAGAACTTGCATGTCAAACAGTACTTGTCTCTGCATCCCACAGAACAGAAGGTGGGACAAAGCCCTACCACTACTCTTAAGGGATGCAGGACACTGGAGAATGAGCCGGAAAATTACCTCCTTCAATTATCCTTGCCAGAAGGCCCCAGCAGCAACCTGAGCAGAGCAAACACACAGACACTGCAGTGAACAGAGCACACAGGGAGCGCTGGGGTGCTGGAGGGAGAAGCTGCCAGAAACAGCCAGCTCTGCTCAAAGACACTTGTCACCTTTCTCTGACTCATGCCAGCTGCAGCCTTGGCAATCTTTGTTATTTCTGTTTTTAACTGGAATCATTATTTATTCACTTTAGTTTTGTGCCCAGAGACAGAAGTTAAACACACCCTGTTGGTTCCTTCTCTCTAATTACAGACCAGAAGCTACTTTTAATGCTGAAAAGAGGATTACAGAACAGCTGTTAAGAGAGGAACGTTTTGGCCATTGGCTGTGAAGGAAGCTCTTAGGAAAAGCGGTGTACACAGCCCTGCTGTCACAGGAGAGCCAGCTTTGACTTTGTTTCTTCTTTAAAGCACAACAGAGCTGAAGCCTCTGAACTGTAGGGCCTGTGCTGTAAAAATCAAACCAGCAGCTTGGCTGCTACAGAGGAGGAGGTTTGTTTATTTTTTTATAAAAGTGCTACTGAAAAGACACTACACAAAACAAAGCTGTTTGAATGGCATGGTTTGACATATGCCATAATTCCAAGGTACTGAGGTAAAGCAATGCTTTGGTCAGAAAAGGAACAGCCCCAGGTTCTACTTAAATTCTGCTGTTTATCTTTGAGTAACCTAGACAAAATCATTCCACCTCTTACACCTTAACTTTACTAACTCTGAAAAGGTAACATTCAGCAGTAGCAACCTACACATGGTGTGCAGGAAATATCACTACAGCACATTTATGCTATCGTATGTTATTATTAAGCAAAGAACACTACCAAAGGAAAGATCCTATGTATGGCTTGCCCCCTTGCCTGCATATATGGACTACCCTGCTGCTCAGCACCACCAGACAGAGCCTGGATCCTACTTGAGGAGCCTCAGGAAGGTAGGACGGTGTTAGAGGTGAAAGACAAACAACAACAGTTACTTGAAGTGATTTCCAAGTCTCTGGAGACAACAATGATAATGATTTTTATTATAAGAGTGTTGTAAAATTCCTAATTTTTTAAGACAGCATATTTTTCCAGGTGAAAATGTTGCAGTTTTGTGAGTAAGAGTAGGAGAAATTCTGAGATCGATGTCTTTACTGTTCTCAAAATGTAAAATATAAAATTCATTTTTTTAGCAAACACAGACTCTTCATGAAGTGTGCTGTAATGGCCTGAGGAAGAAGTTGCACTTCCTTATTGTAATGCAAGATGATCTAACTGCACAGTACTTACAAACTATTTCACACTGTAACATCCTGTCAGTTTAGAAAATAATCATCTTGAACCTTTGCAGGTGCTAGTTTAATAGATCATCTCCCTCTTTATGCGGTATTCAGCCTTTGAAAGAACTGGTTAGCTCCTTGAATGGCGCTTTAAATTTGAATATTGACTGGGTTTTATTGGGGAAGAAAAGAGAGATCTTTGGCTCAGCCAGGTCACGGCTTTCATCTGAAAAGCCTCGCTGGTTTGAGGAAGGTCTGTAACTCTTTAGCAGTGCACCCAAGTCTTTGGAGCCGCTTGTGAGCTCAGCTGCTCGTCAGAGAGAGCCAGAGAGCAGCAGAGAGCAGCGAGTGGCAGCGCAGTGGCCGAGGCTCCCCAGTGCCACTGACCACTGACCCTCCTGCGGCACCCACAGCACCTCCCATTCCTGCCCCCACACCTCAGCTCCCAGGCTGACTTCCTAGGACAATAAAGCACTCCTCGATTTACACAAAAGGGGATTTCTGTACAGAAAAATCCCAAAGGACACTTGCAATACAGAAGCTTTGCAGATGCTGAGTGCAGTTTGACTATTGCATTGTATTAATCTGAAACAAATCCAGGTAGCTGGATCCTTTTTCAGAAAGATAAAACACAGCTTCAACACAAACTCTAAGACTGTGGGAGCAATCACTGGGTGAAATATTTCACCCTACGTTTTACAGTCTTCATAATAAGTTAAAATCAGAACAAGTAATTTTGATAAATTCTGTAACATTAAGCCCAAGACAAAGGCATAACACAAGAATAAATCTAAGATTTCAATTTAGAGATTTTATTGTAATTGCATGGTGAATACTGTCTTTTTCTTTTTTTTTTAATCTAAGAGCAACTGGCAGTTACACAAACACCCACCTTAACAGAAAACAGTGATCATCATCTCTAGGCTTACACCTTAAACTAATTAGCTCTCCACCAGCACCTGCTCTTTCACTTAGCACAAGCCGTGAGGACATAAAATACCCACATACATTAGGGAATGAAGTCTCCCCTTGTTTACTCTTAATGGTGTTGACATTAGCTTCATTAAGAAAAATTTAAGAAGTTTAATGGCTGCTTTACAAGAACCCCAAATGACCTAATTGTTGTTCCTAATGGCTTCTGGAAGCAAAAATAACACACTATAATGGCCATTAGAAATCCGTGTTGGCTTACTGTTTTCAGAGAGTCTTTGCACACACCCTCAGTTTCTGTTCCACACTTCTGGACAGGGGGAAGCTGTCAAGGTGTGGTGCCTTTGGCTTTAATGTCACCCATTGCAATGAAGACTTTTTTCAGAAGTCCTTAATTCACTATAGACACAAACATACCATGAGTGCACTGTATCACAGCTCGTTCCATACACCTCAATGCATTCTTTTTCCACCTATAGCGGATCATAAAAAACTGTCCAGATCAGGACTTCAACATTTGAAAGATCAGGATACCTAAACAAACAATGAAGCCCCTCCAACACATACAACAACTACACTCCACTCTTTATTTATTTACTTCTGACCTAGACATAAGCATTACACCCTCCTGGATTTTTTCTCTTTCTCTCCTGGAATCCTGCTTGCATAAAAATAGTATTGGTAATTATTCTTATTAGTCTTTAAAATATAAAATAGCTACAGAATTTCTTTATAATGCTTTTCCTTTTTAGACATAAAGTAAACAGGTTCATATCTCTTTTTTTTTTTTTTTTGAGGTGAGTTCCTTTTAGAAGTTCCCAGGTCTCTCTTTTCTATTAATAAAAAAAACCCCCACCCTCCCAAAGCCTTCCATCATGAATCTTAGCAGAAAGCAGTAAGGTCACTAATGCAAGTACATTTACATCCTATTTCGCACTATGAAGAAATTTTCATATTGCAGAGCCCAGAAGCTTTATTTCCTGTAATAAATCTCAGCCACTTCAGAATCAAATCCAAAGTTTTTAGGTACACTTGTGTGGATTTTCCCCACCTTGTATTTGCACAGCACTTATCACAGCATGGTCTTGGGCCACAACCAAATGTGTCAGGCTCTCAGTAATACAAACAAAATAGAACACATCTGACAGGAGAAAAACAGACTCCTATGCTGAACCAAATTCAAACATTGCACTGCATATTTACTTTGCGTGTCCAAAAAGGGTCTCAAAGTATCTCTGCCCAGTTCTCAGCACTTGTGCTGACCACATCCTGACTGCTTATGACAGAAGTCTCAGGCTTAACAGACTCCAGTGTGGTCCTGGGTCATTGGTGATGATATGTCCCTGTTCTACGGTATCCTTCACCTGCCACTGGGAACATCAGATCCCAGCAACAGTGATCCAACACCGTACTATATGTTTTAAAGTGTTTTAACCCCTTTATTAACACTTGTTATAAAAATGCCATAACACATCCCATGGAGATCAGAAATAACTTACCTATTCAGCAGTAAGAAAAGACACAAACCAGACTTCTGCAGATATTTCAAGCTCACTCTGGTATTTAAGTACCTCCTTCAGCAGTTTAAAGCCCTATTGTGCTAAAAAAGTGCAATCCAAAAAGGATCCAAAACACCCTCTAGTAAAAAGCAGCCAGCTTTTGGCTTTTGAGCGCAGAAGACAACCCCAAACTTCTCCATTCGTGCGCCAGTGCTCAGGCCTCGCAGCTTTACCAAATCCGCCTTTCCTGAGCAAAATAAACTTGGAGAAGAGTTTTACGGGCCTCAACACTTGTTCACCGTTCCCAATTCTATCAAGTGGCGTCACACGAGGTAGTAAATAACCATTACACGGGACACCTATCGAGTCTCGGACTCCTCATGTCGTGCTCGGCGCAGCGCGACCCCCGAGCCCCCACCCGCCCGGGGCATCTCCGCTCCCGGGGCGGTCTCTCACCTGCGGCCGGCCCGACAGCAGCAGGCAGCGGCTAGTGGCTGGGGCTGGGGCTGGGACCAGGCTCTGCTGCTGCTGCTGTTGCTGCTGCTGCTGCTGCTGCTGCTGCTGCTNCGCGGGGAGTTCCGGCGGCACCTCCGGGGATCGCCCGGGGATCGAGGAGTTCCCTCCCACCGTGAGGGGCTCCCCCCTCAGCTCTGGCCCGCTCCGGGTCTGCAGGCCCCCGTCCCGCACAGCTCGGGGGGTCCCTGTGTCCCCCTATCAGCGTTCGCACTGTACAGCCGTGGAAACAAATTTCTGCCCAGGACTCTGAAAAATACAAAAGTTTACAGCCAGCTTTTTTACATCTGGCCGCTGCTGTGGTGGTTTTGGCAGGACTCCCAACCTCGCCACAGCCAGGCTGCACCCGGGGACGAGGGACCTGACCAGCTGCCCGTGAGGGACCCGACCATCGCTGCAGCCTCCCCACGGCACCGGGGTCCCATTGCTCCACTGCCCGGAGTCCCCCAGACTGTTCTGTGGGAGTTTCACCGGGCTGGCAATGATTCCTCTGAGCATCAAGCTTTGAGTACATGGCCACTAATTCAGCCTGGCTCTACCACGCGTCAAGTCCGATGCAAAGCTCGCTGGAGGCCACAGAAAGAAATGCTGATTTCCATGGATTTTTTGATTAAGCTTATCTGGTGAGCTGTTAGTCACTGGCAACTGCACACAGCCCATGGCAGGCAGGCGTGTGCCCGGCTACCTGCAGCTACAACCACGTGTTAGTCATCCATGGACGTACCATTACTGCAGTAATGCCTTAGTAACTACATACAGTTTGTATTTGTGTCCTGCCAGCCAGCTGGTGCTTCCCACTCTCAGTAGGCCCGGGCGAAGCGCTTGATTTGACTCTCGGAGGGAGCAGCAGCTCAGTGCACACCCCACAGGCACGACAGCTTCATGTGGCTCTCTGAGCTCCTGGTCCCATACTGCGGGGAAAATAGGAAAGGCTGTGCTCTCTGGGATTGCCCAGCCATTAGGATGATTTCAGGCTGTTAGGGCTGGGAATTTTGGAGAGGAATTTAAATCCAGTTTCAGCAATGTGAGACAATAGATAAGGAATACAGCTGGAGAAGTGGTTACGCACCTGAGGCACAGGACTGTGCAGCAAGTGAGCTGGACTCTGCTCCTCTGAACCCTGCCCTGCAACACTTTTATGTGCAGTCTTGAGCAAGGTACCTAATCATACCATGGTCTTCACGTTACTGCTTTGGATGTAGAGTCCAAAAGCATTGGAAATTATAGGAGCATTCGGATGGAAGCAGTGCACAGGCTATTCAGACCATTTCTTAGGGGAGAGGAGAAGGATCTTCCAGTAAAATGATTGTTAAAAAGGATTGTCTTCACTGGAAGTTGGATTAGATAACAAGATTTAAAAACTGCAGGAAATGGAAAATACTTTGTTCTGCTGAGATCATAAATGGAGTCGTTTCAGAACAGATGGACTCAATTTATCACGTCATCAAAATTTTGTGGACCTTCTGAGTACACAGATTGCTTAACATCATTTCTGTATACCCACAAAAAATATTTGCTATCCCAGAGTAAGATCTAAAATTCCTGCATGATTCAACATGACTGACATTGTAGGGCCTTTTTGATGGCAGCAGCTCCAAAGCATTCCAAGTGCTTTATGTATACTGTTGTGCAGATTACTCTTAAACTATCAGCAATTACTGTATCACATTTTTAGCGAAAAAAAAAGGATGTAAATGGAAAAAAAAAAAACCAAAATATGGAAATTAATATCCAGTTCCCTGCCTCCTGCATATGTTACATACAGACTTCCCCCACTCTTTTTTCTGCTGCTAATGTTTCTCTCAGCGCCGGCAGCTGAAGCACAGCCAGGACTGGTTCTCACAAGCAGATGCTACCACCCCTTACTGGAGAGCACCTGGCACTGCTGGGAGCCTGCTCAACGCCACCACCCGAGCACAAGGTGCTGACCTGGATGAGAGAAGTGACAGCATCTCACCTGAGCTTTTAGTGGCTTATCCTTTTGCCCCTGTAAATTGATCTAAAATAAATTTCCTGTGCATATGTGGTAGCTGCAAACGTCGGATACTGTGGAAATGTAGCCCTTCATCGGAGGTCCATCTGAAATGTCCAGACTTGAATACAGCAATCCCTAGGGTTGTTTTTGCTTCTGTTAAAGTGTTCTTCACAGAGAAGTAACCATTACTATTTTCAAGCTCTTGCTTAGAAGAATATCCAATAGCTCTACAATAATATTTGCATATTGAGTGCATGAAGTCAGAGTATTAAACACACAGATCTAATCTCTCTCAAGGTTGAACGGGGTAATTGTATCATAAATAGTTTTGGAGATTTAGTTAAAATACAACACATTTGCTGGTAAAAATTTAATAAAAGAAAATTTTTAGTTTTCTGTTTAAAGTATTTGTAGATAGGATGTTTAAAACAAATGTAGCTGTAAAGTGAGTTAGAGAGCATTACAGGAGTCTGTTTTGTACAATTCAGATGTGTGATTCAATGTAAATTGCCATACTACCCAGGGCCATGAATCATTCTGAAACAGAGAAAGATCACTATTTTTAAAAGAAGCAGAGATAGAAAAACATAGTAAACTTCAAGTGTAATTCTCATGTGAGGGAGTGGTTTCCATTTTTCTCTTAGTAAGTCACCGTGGGCTGAACCTGCCTTCAGTTTGTGCATGCTTGTACTATTCATAGTAGTAAAGGGGATGAAAGCGTTTGGTTCTAAATAATTTTATCTACAAAATGTTTCAACACTCAGATTTTCAGTGGCTCCCATAAATGAGTCAGCTAGGACTCAGAGGATGGTTCCTGACTAAATAAATATGTGACAAAAGCAAATTAGGAATATAGTTATAACCTCAGAAAATATTCTTTCAAACCTTTAGGAAAAATTCGAAAATTAATATAGACCAGACTGTTTTGTGGGTTAGACATTATATAAAGTAGCACAATATGTTAAGTTGTACTCATAAAATTAGAAGGTAGACTTTTAATATATTCATTCCTTTTAAATATTCCTTTGACATCCTGCAACACCAAGCATGTAGTGTAGCATGCTCTACCATGCTGCCTTTTTGTAGTTCCCCAAACACCCAGAAACAGTGACCAAGACAACCTTAATTTCTGCTTTTCTTCACCAGTTTCATGATTCTGATTCAGAAAGACAGAAATAAAATGTTGTTTTTAATGAACTCTACAGTAGGAAGTATTTATGAGAATATTATTTGTTTGTTTGTTTGTTTATTTTGGATGAGATTTACCATCTATTTAGCAGTGTGCATCTGCACACACTCCACTCTCTTTGGCCACTGATCAATTTAGAGAATGAAACAAACAACTTGAGTAAATTATTCACTACTTCCTGTAAAGATATCTAAAAATAGAACAATCCCAACGTGCTAGGCACGACATGCTTAGGGAGGATATAGTAAGACATTATTTTGAGCTGCTGCATTGCTGTCACCCTCATTTCCAGGGCAATATTAGAATCAGTTGCTGAAGACCATGAGGTTTATGCTGCTAAATGCAGGAGCATCTCACTGCATCAGCCTGGCTAAAGAGAAGGCAAAGTTTCACTGCTACGTGGTTTGCATTTTTGGCTCTTGGATCAATTGAACAAACTTTGGGGAATAATTTGCTGCTTTCTGTAAGCAGAGCAATAGATGTCATACATGTTTCTTTAAGGACATGAAAAGCTATTCAGGTCTCTTGTCCTGTTTGTTATTCGTTCTAAACTTGTCAAAGACTCTTAGCTGACTTGGAATGACAATCATGTTTTCTAGCATTGCAGATTTCATTCAAGTCAGTGGGACAAGAATAATTTCTCCAAAGAAAACTTCAAGCTCACAGCACTGGGAAACTGTAATTAGGGAAGGTACCAACAATGCAAAAAACTGTGTGATTGAGGAGCTCATGCAGTGATTCCAAGAGAAACTGAAGGACTTGGGAATATAAGTCACACCACCTGCAGCTCCAGCGCCTGGGCTAGGAGGTTCTGTTTGAATTCTTGGATTAACAACCAAAAAAACACCTGCATCTCCTCTCCTGTTCATGCTTAAGATTCTATCTCCAGAACAAGAAAACGCATTATTCCTTGGAAAATCAGTGCCTGGTTAATTGCTTAAACCTTTTTACCCGTACTTGCAGGTGTGATTTGTACTGAACCAAGGGCTATAGATCAGACTGGGCTTTAAATCTTTCTGTAGACTCAAGTTGACCTGTACTAAAATGGAACATTTTCTTCTAGAAATTTAATTACTCTCAACAATGACAGAAGATCTGGTCTGTGGCTTCCTAGAAAACTGTCAGATGGTCTTTATTGAGGAGTCACTCTTTTTATTAATTGGTAAGTTACACAAGAAAGGAAAATAAATGAAAGGAAGACCATTTCCCTATTAGGTGCCCTGACACTGTAGGTGGAGTTTGTCACAAAATGGAAGATGTTATTGATTGAAAGAACACAGAAAAGAACAGATCGTTTTATGTTCACAGTAAATGATGAAACTATTTAGCTAACTGTTTTCAATTTGCACTTTCAGTATCTCTGCATTAGTATCCAGGAGGGCATACTGGAAAGAAAAGAAGAATACTTTGGAAAAATCAGTAAGGAACAAATGGACCATGTATATTATCAGGATAAAATGCTCTTACGTAAATTGGAAGACAATTCTGGAACACAAAGTTCTAAAAGAACCCACTAGGAAACATGGATTTATTAAAAAAAAAACAAAACAAAAAACCAAAAACCATCCAACCCTGTTACAAATCGATTTTAAAAGTGTGTGGACAAACTTCATCTGATTAAATCAGTGTAGCCCTATTATAGTGAAACCAATGGAGTAAAAATTATTTCTATTACCTAAGGATGTAGCCTTTTATATTATCTCAGTGAGCTTATGGAAGGAGCTTACTTCCTGAAGATTTGTTTCTTTAGATCACAATGGGGATTTTAAAAGAGAGAATAAAAAGCAAAAACGTAACCCTCCCTTTATTTTCCTTTATGCTGAGAAATGGAGTGTGTTTTCCTCCAAGTAGATCGTATTTTCAAACAAACCAGAGTAATAACTCTCCCAAAGGTGAGAGGGGCTAAGATGGAAAATACTTTAGTTTCTTACTATCCTGGAACCACAGAGTCCTGCTTGCTATCACTGAAATCAGTGGAAGAAATCCCCTCAAATCCATCAAAACCAGGCTGTCAGTGGTAATTCTTAGAGTAAGGCAAAAGAGTAACCTCAAATTTCCAACAGCAAAGATTTCTCTCCTTTGCAATAAAATCTTGGAATTTATTGATATAGTAACATTAAAATTATGCTCAAAGTGCATCTTCACTACGTTTGTTTTCAGTACAATACATTATTAACTGAAATCAGCTGGGCAGTGATTAATTTCATGAGGTAAGGACTGTCTGGTGCTTTAGCATGTCCACATCATGGTCGGTTGTGCTGGCATTACAATAAAATTTTTCCATGTGGATAGACTACTGAACTGGGAAGAAACCTGGCTAGCTTCTAACAGGACTGTATCCAAAAAGGATACTCTCTGTTCTTTAAAAATGATCCATCCAGCTCATAAAATTTAGTCTCAAGCAAGGCCAGCAGCCACTTTGGGATACAGGACAGCTGTGATGTGCTACGCAGGCCAGACGAGGCACAAAGGTAGGAAAAGCCTGTAAAAACTGAGACACTGATGACAACACCGAAGAAGAAAAGAAAATAAATAACATTCCAATAATGACATCCGAGACATAAACATCAGTCCTAATTTATGTCCTTTCAGTATTTCACCAGTTCATCACAATTGTTTATTATAGTTTTTCCTCACTAAGCAGCACCAGAACATTAAGACTCTTACAAATGTATAAATACAGTAATTATAGTTCACAACTACTGTTCTTTGTGGACAGTTTTTTGTGTCTGTGTGATAATTAGAAAAATAATTACATAATACAGAAACGATAGAACTGCATTATTTTGTGACTTGTCATTGTTTTCTATTGCTTTTACTTCAAAAATACTCTTCTAAAATTGTAACCTAAAATATCACTTTATTCAATAGAAATAAAGTGCAGTGATGCATTTGAAGATTTAGGTTTTGTTTTGGTTTGTTTTTTTAAAAATCAGACTGTCCATGCAAGGTAAAATTACCAGACCAGCCCTCTCTGTAACTGCAAAAGTTGGATTCCTTCTTTTTCACATTAATGCCTCAGCTTCCAGATTCCCAATGACTGTATTTGCCTGTACTCTCCAAGAAGTTTGTTCTGCTTCTGACAGACCATCATGTGACTTTGTTCTGAAGAGTTCAGAAGCTCTGACTTAAAAGTCAAGTGCCAAGTGTTAAAAGCACTTGGTGTAGGAGAGCAGGTCAGGGCAGTGTGGTCTCTGCCTGAGCCAAAGCTGCCCCTGTGCACAACGGAAAGAGGCCAGGGCAGCCTTTTCTTGGAGCCAGGATTGCTCTTACCCCCTTGGCTTTTCACCCTACTGACACTGTGCCAACAATTTTTTGCAACAAAATTCAGTTCTACCCTTAGATTAGTGGGATTCTGTGGGTAGTTACCACTACCTGAAGGTGCTACTGTCTGCATATAAACAACATTAGAAAGCAGGAGCCTTCAAACTACCTTTTGTAATTGGATTTGCTGGCTTAGACACTGCACAGAAGTGATTCAGTAGGTGGCACACACTGCAGGTCAGACATACTTGAAATTTTCAGCAATTATGCTTTCTGACATTATCTTGATGGATAAAAGTTGGTATCATAACATCGGTTTAGTAAGACACCTTGGGACGAAAAGAATCTTAGAGAAATAAGCACATTATTTTATAAGTTATTCCTCCTATGCACTGTGAAAAATTTTGAAAAGGAAAAGCAAACATGAAGACAATATGAAAGATTTCTACCTGCTGTTGGGTTAGCCATTGATTTTTCTGACTGAGAATGTCTTTTCGTAGTTACTGATTACCAGGCAACTACAAAGGAGCTTGATTCAAGATCCACTGTGGTGAAGAGGGAAAAAACCCAACCCAGCCTTAATCAGTCTTCTACTTATTGTAAGAAGGAACAACAGTCCTGTTTGGAAATAGGTCACAGGAGGAGGGAAATGCAAACAGTAACCATTAATGCACATTTCACCTAAACCACATCATGTTATTTTTGTAAGAAAAATATTTCTTCACACTCCTCGTGCAATAATCTGTTTTGTACAGACCAGCAAGATGGATTTGTTTGGGGATTTTGGTTTTGTTTTTTTAAGATGGGAGCTTTAAGTTCAGAACAGATATTTTTCTGTTACATTGCCAGCATAAATGAGCAATGTGAACCAGGATTATTTTCAGATTTCGCTGTCACCAAATCTAGCACAACAAATGAACTTTAGACCTGGGAAAATGCAGCTGAGAGTGCAGATTAGTTTCACTAATAGCTATTCAGAAGCATTTGATTGCCTAATGATCTTTAAGCTCAAGAGTCAAACATTGCTTCATAAAGAAGCAAAAGTCGTTTTATACACCCGCACAAGAGCATTTTATTTATTTTAAGCAAGCAAAGCACTCACCAAATTTGCTCTCATGGTTCCTCAGATTTCTCTACCCCCACACAAATGCATTCTTTACAAGCCAGCTCTTGCATACAGTCGAGAGGATTTTCTGGCAGAGTCTTGCACTGTGGGAAAGTAGGACTTCATTATACAGAAAGACTAAAAAAATCAGCCTCACATCCCAACATTAGATTGTCAAATAATTTACACAGAAACTAGTTTCAAATATGGATACGTGAGGGCTAAGGGGACATATTCCTATTTCGGCCTGCTCAATCAATGGGGTTTTAGGTCTACTTTCCTTTAAAGAGCTGCTGTAGCAGCAGGAAATACCCTTCTTAAAGCACTAATGATCTGCATCCCCTTTGTGCTTCACTATAACCTGTTGGACAGGATTTGATGAATGTCACATTTAGCACCAAAAAACAAAGGGTGGGCAAAGAGTTGAAAAAGGATCAGGAAACTCAATGCAGCAAGTTTCAAATGTCAAGAGCTATTTAAATCTGCTGCAGAGCAGACACTTTGAAGAGATTCACTGCTGAGGTCATTCGGTATCCCACAGGCAATGCCTGAGCAGGAGGACACACCAGCAGCCCCCCGGCACCTCACTCTCATGAATATTGGAAGGAGAGAGATGCCATTCCTCCAAACGGCTTTTATGCAGAGGATACCCAAGACTTTTCATCTTCCCCTACTTATATGTGTACCTAAGTGATTTTCAGGATCCCATCAGCTTTTAACAATTAACGTACAGCAAAATAAAATTCACGTTCTTTTTCCTGCCCTGTTTCAGCCATATCCTTCACTGCTACAGGAAGGAGCAAATGGGAACAGGCCATCTCTGAGCTGGCTGTTGCCAAGAGAAAGGCCCATCGAACAGCATGGCCAAGGTGCCCAACAAAGGCACCACACCTCTCTCTTACAGGTTTTTGGAGTCCACAGATTGAGAAAATGCTCATGGTGGGCCAACCACTAAATATACAAAGAATTAAAATCAAAGCTTTTTAAAAATAACTGATCTAAATTTTAGAGTAATCTGAAATGTGTATTAATTTGATCTAGCACTACCATGCCCAAGTAATACCCACTTTCTGGCTCTTTCCATTTTCTTTTCAAGCAGATATTGGACAGAAATTTTGGGCTTGTAAAGACTTAATAAAGCTGTTCCAGTTTTAATTCCTGTGTTACTCAGGACATTAAGTAACTTGCAAAGGATTCTTGGTCTTGGATATTTCTTTCCCCGGGATCATCTGAAACATCCTAACAATCAACTTTGAAGGTTAGTTCATTAGGCTCAGAGCAAATGACTACAGGGAAGAGCCTAAGAGTACTTTGGCACAGGAAAATCTACAACCATGATGAAATTAGGCACCATAGAACAGCAAAGCTGTTTCCAACTTGTAGATGAAATAATGAATAATGTATCTGTCAGAACTGCCAGTAACTAACTCCTGGAAATACAGTCAAGACACACTTACATTTACATCACTGCACCCAGAATACATTTTTGAGGAAAACTTTTGAAACCACTACAAATTAGGTAGAATATAAAGCTCTCAAAATCTCCACTTTCAAGATTTTAAGACATACTAAACACTGTTAAGCAGAAGAATTAAGTTCTAGGAAACAGCAGAATAATCGCTTTTTGCACTTTAACAGTAGCTGGAATAACTGAATTTATTTTTTGTTACAGCCTCTAAATAGGTAAATATACTCCCTTAATTACACACTTTATCTCCCATAGCTTTTAATCTTTAGGAAATAAAGTTGGAATCAAACATTCAGTTTTAAGATCTATCACGAGTTTTAACATCCATCAGGATGCCAAATGGCTGACTGCATTTATTTACAATACATTTTCTAGGTAAGACTATTTTCTAACCAGCTGCTCACATCATATTTAGGATACACTCATGATGACTCCAGATATAAAATGGAAACGGTCCATTTTGAAAGTACATTAAAAAGTTGCCACCACTGGACTACTATTATTTTCTAAAGATTAAATTCTAGGAAAACAAGCTTGTTTTTAGTATTTAAAAACCTGAGCTGTAAATTCTGAGGAAACTGAATCAAGTCATGTCTCAAAAGGAAGAGTTACTTACATTTCAGCTTCTTTTCTGCCACAGGGGAGAACGACTGACAATTAACAAATACACAGATCTTTAACTATAAACACCATTTGATCAATTTTCTTTTCAATTAAGATTCTCAGCAAATGCCGAACAGGAAGATTATACATAAACATTTCAGGTTATTTATGTATTTCCAATGGTCTGTGGTGGACTACCAGAGGGAAAACTACCAGAACTTGCAGTTATGTGCACGTCTCCCAAGGAAGGACAACAAAAAGAACAGACGTCAGCCACCCTTCAGGAACTGCTGAACATGGATTTTAGCTGGAAGCAAATCCAATTAACTCTTGCATAGTTCTACACAACCCCCCTCAGCACGGCACCCCGAAGCCAAGTTCGGAAGAAAAAGAAAATGGATCCTTCCACAAGTTTGCTATGTATTTGAGGATGAAAATTAGACAAAAATCATACATTAAGAAACCTTTACAACACATGTATTATCTTCCATTTATTCTCAGGCTTACAGACTCTGCTCCAGCTCTCCTGAAAGGAAAAACAGCAGACCAGGGCCACCTGAACAAAATCAGCTTCCAAACTCCAGGCAGAGTGGCCCAGGACTCAGCTGGGGAAGGACCCCGACACTACGAAAAATGTTACTCAAGTAACTCTTTCCACAGTGCTGTGAGGGGGAAGACAGGGTGTCAAGAATGGTGATAAACTGCAGTAGTTAGATTAAACATTTATTTTTTTCATATATTCACAAAATCTTCACAAAAGTATTGAAACTCAAAAAGGAATTAGACTTGAGTCAAATACAGAGATGAAATGTACAAGACAAATGAGCAGGCAAACTAAAAGGTCTTGAAAGTATTTTACTTCAGATTGAAAAACGAACAGTTCAACTGTTCCGTTTAAATAAAGTTTTGCAAGATATACAGTATTTTATGAATACAATGCTGGTCATTTGAGGCAATGTAAAATACCTCAATTTTTCCTTCATGCTTTTTTTTTTTCTTTTTTTTTTCTTTTTTTTTTTTCTTTTAGAAAGATACTGTTTACCAAAAAGAAACTTGAGCAGTCCAGGAAAAGCTATTTTCCATTAAATTTATGAAAACCATAAATTGAGGCAAACCTAAGATTCCCAATGGAATCAAGATTATCTTCCCGCTACCACCACCTTAAAATTATCACATGCTTATTGGAACACTAATATCTGCACCCTAGGAGTACATTTGCTTTCAACAATGAGGGTGATTCTTTTAAAAACAGTTCAGTGTGGTAAATGCGATACAGATCTTTGCAAGTATTAAGTTTTGGAACAGTTTTGCTAATAGCAGCTAACAATACTGGATTAATATAATTTATAAATAATTGTTCCCTAAGCGGTGAACATAAGTCTACACATTCACAATAATCTAAAACAAAATAAATAGTGACTATGCATAATGTGGTACAACTTTTACTAGTTTCTATGAAGAAAAGCTGAACATCTTGATAAAATTATCTGATCAAATTAAAATATGACTCTAAAAATTTTTTTTTAAAATTGTCAAATTAACATCACTTAAGCTTAGTGTTGGAGTACATGTTATGACTTCCTGTATTTTTGGAATATACATATTTTCCTTTTTGAAGTAAAACACTTTAACACATTGAAAATGTTTAGTAATTTAAGTGATGACATCGGTTCTGGTCTCATTTTACTTTAAAAATCATTGCACTCATTAGTGCCCATAAAGGTCAGGTTGGTCTGTGGTATTCTGTAAATGTATATAAAAAGTTTCTCAAAGCTAACAGTACTTTTTATAAAAGCATCATCTCAGAACTGCTGCATTTAATACAGCCACGTACGCCAAGTACAGACTTTCCTCTTTACAGAAATATGTGAAAGTAAATGCCACTTAACTCTCCACCACTGAAGTGTCCCAACTCCTGTTCCAAACTATGCCTGTGAGTGCAATTTTACATTTCATTCGCATTCATGGCATCGAAGGTACTGCAGCCTAGACTTGTGATGTGACTGAACCACACACACGTGGAGTTTCAATGAAATGAGAACTAGGTCAATGAAGAAATATTATGAGATATGAAAGGTTTGGGTCTTTAAGGCAATACAAAGTATATTTCATTATTTGAAATTGTTTTGTTTTTAATAATTAAGTGTAAATATAAAAATGCCTAAGAGGGGAGTGAGAAAAAAATACTTTAATTGTAAAATTTACTTAAAGCTTCAACAGTTATCATCTCCTACAGGAGTTAGCAAAAATATAAAAGACAAAAAAACCCAGACCTGGAAGGGGGAGGAAAGGCACAAACAAGGAGGCATGGGATTAAAGCAGCCCAGGAATGCAAACGTCTGTAACAAACTGAGTTTTGTTGTTTTGTTTTTTTAAAACCACAAAAAAAAGAAAACAATCACCACCATCAATCAAACAAACAAAAAAAAAAAGCCCCGAGTGGCCTTATGCTGTTTCTTTAAAAAAAAGAAGGAAGGGTCGAGGAGAGACCACTAAGGGGAGGAAGAGAAGGATGCAACTATAAAACCCCATTGCCTGAAATGATGGCACTCTAGAAAACAAGGTGAAGGTTACTTCTCAGAGATGACAAGCTCAGTGTCTACACAAAGTACATGTACACTTTATACAAATGAAAATCTTCATTTGCCACCATAAACCTTTCTTTCAGAGGAACAGCTTTTGCAGATCAAAAGTTCTATTAGATCTTCCAAATGCCAAGAAAAGAAATTCTGAGCAATATAACTAGTAACGTCTCTTTATATGGATGTTAAGATGACAATTCAGATTATTTTCCAAACTAATCCTGAGAAAAATTTATGTTTACAATTTAAACAGTAATGTTATGTAAAAAGTATTAACAAATCCACTATTACAAATGTCAGTTTTCCTATATGGTCATCTATATATACATGATAAAATGGTAAGTATATGCAAAAATAATTAAAAAATCATGCACAAATTACTTTCACCTTTAAAGGCTGGGTTTCCCTCAAAATACAATTTTTTGCCTTTTTTTCCTATTTTTTTCTGTTTTATTTGTTTGTTACCACCCCCTAGACACACTGAGTACTATCTCTACAG
The DNA here is from genome assembly GCA_013397115.1 of Edolisoma coerulescens. Taxonomy (NCBI): domain Eukaryota; kingdom Metazoa; phylum Chordata; class Aves; order Passeriformes; family Campephagidae; genus Edolisoma; species Edolisoma coerulescens. The sequence goes on along the minus strand of VWZW01000978.1, from coordinate 1,800,552 downwards.
GTCAGCATGAGCTGATGGGAAATACATTTATTTTACATTCAAGCTTTTATATCCTAAATGACCCTGTTGTAGCATATGACTTATCAAATGAGCAGCCTTTTTCCTCTTTTTAAAAAATTATTTTTTCCTTTTTTTCCTTTTTTTCCTTTTTTTCCTTTTTTTTTTTTTTTTTTTTTTTTTTTTTTTTTTTGCAGTGATCAATCTTCATGTTCCGTTCCGTGGCGAGCTGGGAAAAAAAAATGCAGTTGCTAATCTATGTCTGAACAGTCTGAAGCTCCAGAAGAGATCCAAGGAGTCACTATCAAACTATCCTGTAGCATGAGATCATTGCACACAGAAGAACAGTCATAAAGTAGGCAACTATCTACAAAGGTCTGACAGGGCCGCATCCCTCTTGTGTTTCCTCTTTTTGCCGTGGAAAAACTGATGGTGTGATTTGCTGCCTTGGTGTTGTTTGTTTGTGACTGAGGTACCGTGGCTTGAATTTGTTGGACCTTGGAAGCCTTTGTTAGAAGAGCGAAATAACCGTGCAGATCCATGCTGTGGAAGAAAGAGAACATGGTAAATCCAAGGGAATAAAGCATGGCAATTGCACATCCCTGCTTCTGGATAACGAGCACGGTGACTTCTGAAAACAGCACAACTGAAAAACCTGCTATGGCAGAGGAAGCCTGGTCATTGCTGAGACAGCAGCACAGCACTGCCAAGCTCCCACTTGGGTGGTTGCAAAAAAATGTTCATTTCTAGCCCCAAAACAAGTCCAGAGAGAAGAGCAGAGTGCTTGGAATTCTGGCAAGGATAAAGGTGTTTTACAGAAACGTCCATAATCCAAGACAACAGAGGAAGATTGCTCAAATCTCATCCAGGACTAGTTTTATGCCACATCTTTTCAGAGCTGTAGGTTACGTCAGATTGTGCACATGCACATTCCAGCCTGGAATTAGATCTGCCCAATAACACAAACACACATTCATGGCATAGCCAAGGCCTAGTGTATGAATTGTCTTGTTAGAAGACAGATCATCAGCAAATAAGAGGCATGTCTTCAGAATTATTTTCAGGAATAGTATTCCAGAAGGTTCTGGACTATGTTTCAAACATAAAAGTTCTAAATTCTGAAAAAGTCTAAGAATTTAAACTGCATATATCGAGAGTATACGGTATATAGAGGCATATAATATTTCCAGAATATTGAGTTGCCATAGAAGTATTCCTCAGTGTGGGAAATCTCCTAAATGCATAAGCTCTACTAGGTGTCATCATAAGGATGTTTGTCTGTAGGGGAAAATGAGGGGCATTGTCATGTATCAGCAAAGAATCTTCACCTCCCTTAGTGGAAGACAGATCAACAAGTTACCAACAGCTAACAGAGCAGCCAGTCAGAGTTTTAAACATACATTTTTGCTAACTGCTTGTCACTGAGTGTAGGCACGCCTAATTTCTCAAATTTTGCAATCAAAACTGGACTGACATGCTTTTTACAAAAGAGGAAATGGGTGCAACACAGCTGTACACCTCTGGAAAATTTGGTGTCCCAAAATAAAGTCAGACCAATTTCATCTGTTTAAAAGCTGGGAAAGCCACGGTTACAAATTCATCTGTGCAAGCTAAACAGAGAACCAGGTGGCTTTAGATAATCAGTGCTGAAAGCTTTTTAGTGGAGCAAAAGGGAGGTGAAAAATGCAGCGTGCCCTTTCCAGAACAAGTTATCCTTCCATGGCAGATAGGTGTAATATTCAAATAATCTACACAGTTGTTGTTTTCAAACATTTCACAAACCTGAGATTTGTTCGTGTTGCTGGATGTATTGGCTGTTTGGCTATTTTGTGTTTTCCCACTTGACTGGGAGGATTCCAGTGACACTTCTTGTGACCCCACTCTGTTTGTGGTAGACTGACGACAACTCAACTGTTTAGAGGTTTTGCAAGGTGTTCCATCAGAATCCTTCAGGAAAATGTAAAGGATTAGTGAGTTTTTCTTAAGAGTGAGTTTTTCTAAAAGTGAATTTTCCTTTTAAAAGAAAGCTAACAGTGGACAAAATTGAAAACTTGTTTATTTTACTAGATATTAAAATTCTTTCAATCCAGAATTCTTATTGAGTAAAACAGATTTAAAGATGTATTGATGTGTGATTCTGGGTTTGAGATTTGCCTTTTATTTTTTAAATAGAATTCCCAAACATTTTTTTCAAAGCTTTTGGCCTGTTTGTTCTTTAAAGCACATGGCTTAGGACTACCAGTCTTTTTTTGCTTTTGAAATACAGTCTTCCCAGAGAAAAGAGGGCTATGGAACTTTGTATCTACTATAGTCACTTTCTACATGTGTTGTGTCAAAAACACACTGCAACTTATATGTGTAGAAATTGCATAAGAGTAAACACCTTATGCAAGTTAGGATTCTGGATGAATTAACTGACTAGGATTGTGAGCTTCCAAAATGTATTTTGTGACAATATAAATCAGAAGAAAAAAAACCTGGAGAAATTTAAAAAAGCAAAGTCAGAAAACCTCCAGTACTTACTACATCACTAGAGCTGGACAGTGTGGAGGATGATGATGATAGAGGACCTGATGAAGAATTTGAAGAATGTTTACTAAGTGTTTCTGAAGTTTTATTTCTAGGTTTTCCCAGTGCTTCATTCTCTTCAGCAAGATTATTGTTGCATTTGTCCAGCTGCTGAGTATCTACTATCAAGGTTACTCCATTACCTAATAAAAACAAAAGAGAAGCATCACCACACATAAACTAGAAAAATAATGTTGCCTTGGGGTTTTTTAATATACCCTCTAAGATACATCATACGTGTTCCATCCGACAGGACATGCACAGACATCTGCACACATCCACACCCTAAATCCATGCAGACACACGAGAGTGCATCCGTGTGAGTGCACTGCAGGCCAGCACCTCCCAGAGGGGTGGTGGCTTCCTGACAGGATCCATTAACACACTGAGCACTGCCCATGGTTTGAGATGGAAATTAGGGACAGAAGATGTGGAAGAAGGCAGTAACAAAGTTCAGATGTGCTGCTGTAGATTGTTTCATGCCATGCTTCAACAGCAGTCAAATACATAGGTTTAAATTCTATTTCTATATGCCCAATACTCAGCAACTTAAATTTTTCTTCTGCTGGAGCTGCTAGTATGAGAACTCCAAGTAAGCCTCATTGCTTTGTATGATTTCCTACATTGAAAATTCAAGATACAGAACTCTCATATCTCACTAAGCTCTGCCTTGAAAAAAAAAAAAGAATTGGAACTTAAATCTAAACTTAATCAACAAAACAACCACTGTAACCGTCACCATTACCTTCCTCATATGGGGTTATTTTTCTTTTTTTGATTGCTGTTTTATCTCAAATAAGACACTTAGGAGCTAGACATTTACATAATGTCCATGTGTTGCCCCACCAGCTGTATTTGCATGTAGGCAGCTAAAAGGGAGGTGATGGGAGCTCATGGGACTGAGCACGGCTGTCTGCCATTCCTGGGGACAGCAGGGCCACCAGGGCCTGCAGGCTGACAGCACGAATGGCACAGAGCACTTTCAGCTGACAAATCACTAACACAACTTCTAAAAACAAGTAAACAAAATCCCAGCCTAGCCAAAAGAATGGGGAGTTGCAACATCTTCTCTGATTAATCGCTAACAAGAGAACACGTCTGATAGGCAACACTCTAAAATTAATTGGAGAGTATTAAAATTAATTTTAGTTTGAAGACTTCCAGATAGCAGATACACGTGCACCAAAAGAGGGTGGCAACTGGCTGCTGAAGTCAGAAGATGGGCAATGGATTAAAGGTGATTCAAAAGGGCATTGTCATCAAGTTCTCTGGCTAGATTTTGTGTGTTTCCATTCGTTAAAAACAAGAATCATGATTGATATTTCAGGACTTTCCTGTTTAAAAGACTTATTCCACTTGCATAGTGAATCCTGGTTTAAGTATTGCTTCCATACACATATTTTAGATATTAAAATGAAAAGTAAATACACAGAAATTAAGGATTCAGATTTAAACTAGAATGCCCAGTAATTCTTTTTAAAACCTTGTCCACATTTGAAGGACAAAGGAAATGTGACAGTGACAATGCAGTTATTTAAACCGGAAGTTTTTCCAAAGTCTCCTTTTGGAAGGCAGCACTCTTTACAGACCTCTCTACTGACCAAGTCTACTGCAGTACAGTAAAGATGGGGCCATTTTACTCCTGTACAAATCTGACTTTTCTGGATGAAAAGACAAGAATACTAAACAAAAAAGGAACTTGCTATTAAGATGCACACATTGCCTTATGTGAGGAAAAAGCAACAACAGAATCTATACAATCAAATTGTGCAGGCAGTTTCCCCCCTCAGCCCTACTGAGTCAAAACTCACCATTACATGAAGATTCTGTCCTGCTTTGCATTCCCCACTGCTTGGATATCCAGTCTCTGTATGTGGCCACTTCTTGTGTTACTCTAATTATTCTCCCTAATATACTGCAAACCAGGAAAAAAACAAAACCATCACCACAATTAGTTTTTAGACACAGACAAATACAAGCAATGAATGTCTGAGATTTAGACTCAGAGACTTTACCTTTCTGTTTCATTGTTAGGATAATATTTAGCTATTGGGGAAACCGCATGGCTCAGAACAACATAGGCATAATCAAAAGCCTGCTTCACTTGCATGGCACCATAGGAACTCCTCCCAACATCATTACCTTAAAATAAGAATATAAATAAATAAATAAGATTGAAACTGTGGTTATCACCTTTCAGGCAGGAGACAGTAATCTCTTTTAAAAATTGCCCTTAAGTCCCAACTAACTGCAATCACCTCTTGTAGAACAGGATTAGCATAAAGCATAAATATTTGAAAGAGCTTAAAAGATCTATTGATATTTACACGTACAGAAGTCCAAACCACCAATTCTCTGGGTAAAAGTACAATACACGAAGAAAAAAAAAATCCTGCACTGCATCTATCACACATTTACATATTGTTATTCCATTCTGGTTGATGAGGATACCTGGCTGTAACGGATCCTCGATGTACAGCATTGATGGTCTGTAGCCATCCAACATGCTTTTCTGCACTTCATCCTTGGCCACGTAAGAGCCACCATCCTTTATTCGGATTCCAGTCTTCAGATAATTGAAGTGGCGTCCATATAATTCAAAAAACTCTATTAAAAGAACACCATAGTTGGCATTGGGCATACAGGCATCTTCCCTGGGATGCAGCTATTATGAAGAGAGAAAAAAAAAAATCATATTTTTAAGATTTCAAGTTTCAAGTGCTTTCTCTTTTTCACAGACAACATGTCTAAATATAGTAATAAATAATAATAAAACATAATATAAAGCAAATATGTCTAAATACAGTATTTTCCCTTGATTAAGCAGTTTTGCATCTTTAAAATAAGATGCTATGACAACTTTTACACAGTAATTACCTCTTAAAAAAAAAGGCTGTCAAGCACTAATCTTTTTGCATTTTAACTTTTAGTCCAATAAGTGAACTTCCAGCACTAATGGCAGGGTTCTTGCGAAAAAGCAGATCTTTGCACCTCACAAACCTGGGTCTGCAATACAAATACAGGCTTCTCATGTGCACAGCTATATACAGGACCCCCTCTGCTGTTAAGTAAGCAGCCTGAGAGACTGTGAACAAAACCAGCTCAGAATTGTAACAGAGATGAAACCTGACTTTTTTTTTTTCTTTTTCCTAAATGAGCAAATGGAGGTGCTGTTACTCAATATAAGAAAAAAATGGGGTTGGGAGAGATTTTGGATTTAAACTATATGCATGTTGCCTTAATTTCTTTTGTGCTCAGCAGGGAACTGCAAAGGCCCTGAGCAAATACCGAGCTCCAGTTCCAGGCTCAGGTTTTAGAGTAACTACAGTCTGGAAAAGTATGGACATACACTTGCAAACACAGTTATACATAACATTTAGTTCAGGAAAAAGAACAGGGCTGACACAGCCAGAAATCAGCTACTTCATATTTGTCCAGTATTTTCCTCCCCCAGGCACAACAATATAGAATTAGCTCATGCATTTTGTTCTATTAGATTTAAGAGAAAGTTGTAAAACACATTTGTTTGGTATCAGCTTAGAAACCCAGAGAACCAAGATTCCACTGCATTTGTTAAAGCACATACAGGGTGCATGATCTGGAGATCAAATGTTATAAAGGACAGCTGCAGCTAACACCAACCTTATGGAGCTTGTTCCAAATAAGTTACCCAATACTCAAGTTGTTCTACCATGAATGACACATGTCATATCATATGTATCAATATCATATGTACCAGTGCCTGGCACTGGTACACCAACAGATGTTCCAAACATCTTTCATACCAGAAGTACTATCATCCGAGAAAGAACAGAAGACAGGTGGGATGTGTCTAATTTTAAATGAAAATGGGGTGCAAACCTACAAACATGATAGCTTAAATGGTTAAATTTAATGGCGGATGAAATTCCTTCTTAAGGTGATGTCCTCATGCCCCAATGGCATTGATAGATTCCATTGAACTTACCTGAAGGAAACTGACAGCCATTAAAAAGAGACTATAAGAACCAATTCCACCTGTAAATACTTCATTAAGGTCCCTCTGCAACAGGAACTGTTTCAATACTAAAACTAGAAATGGTAACACAGGATATTTCTGAAAGAGAAAAACAAAGCTGTTAAAATACTGTGATGCAGGCATACAATGGATGCCAAGAGAGCATACTGAAATGATCTGTTTTGTATTAAGTCTTAAAGCTAAGTATAATTCTAACCTATCATTTTCAGTAACAATGGAGAAGCCAAGTGCCCTGCCTGTGATCAGCACAGGTATTTTACCTGTTTGACTCTGGTGGCAGATAGTAACAACAGAAAAAAAGTTATTACATCATAAAATATGAACTACCTGGTTTGAATATATAAACACACTTGCTTTTCTTATACAAGTGAAAAGACAGCAAAGGAAGAACTAGAGAGATACTGGCATCTGTAACAAAACCTTCTTGCTGCAACTGAGGGGTAGCTCAAGTGGTCTGAGAGTCCTGCAAGTACTTCGGATGTCCTTACTTAAAGAAAGCCCTTCAAAATTACTACACCCAGGTAACATTTTCAAAAGAGTGAAATACCTTTGGGAAACTGGTCCTTTAACGGGTTTATCTGCACGGATTCCCCTAAGAGGTGTGGAGAACACAGACCTTTGGGACAGCACGGGAGGCTGGGCTATGCCTGCACTCTGTACACCCCTCACAGGCGAGGGGCAAAAGAGGCTCAGTAATATCACTGCTTTTATCAAAAGTTCCTTAGTGTCACATATGAGATGTGGGTCATGATGTCCGTGACTACAAAAAGATTAAAGGGAAAGAAGAATTTTGCTAAGAACTTCTCTGCATGAGCCTTATGGTGAGTATTGGGAGCCCTATTTAACTGAAGATCCCTAACTAGTTAACTGAAGTTTTGGAACTATTAAGAATTTCCAGTCACAAGCTGAAGTGCTGAATACCAGTACATACTAAAATAGAAAGATGGGATTTTTCTCAGAAAACTGCAAATCCTTAACTAAGGCTCCAACTGCCTCAGACTTCCTAAATAACCTGGATGAAGAGAAAGAGGCCTTTCCAAGCCTAATACCAAATATGACATCTCAGTTAGATATTGAAAGTTATGTGGGACAAAATAAGACCCAAGAGAATGCCCTGCAAGTGTTTATTATAGAGAGTGCCTCGAGAACACCAATGAAGTCACTTGGCAAGAACACACCAAGTTTTCTCCAAGTCAAACAAAGGACCCCTCACAGCAGCACAGATGCCTGTGCCACCTCTTCCTCAGCTGCACGTGCTCAAGGCCAGCTGTGGTGGGGCACAGCTGCACAGCCTTGGCTCAGGCTGCTGGGAAAAGAGCCCTGTGGGAAAGCACCATGCGGGAAGCCTTGCTGGGAGTGCCTGCACTTTGCTTGAGAGCTGCTTCCCATCTCAGCTGTTCCCTGTGCTGTCAGCCTGAGCCACGCTGTTTTTTTTCGGTGCTAATCCTGACCCTAATCCTGATCCTAACCACAGCCTTGACATCCTCACTGGGCACTTGTCTGCCAGGTGCTGGCCGGCCTGGGAGCTGACCCCAGCTACTGTCACCAGACCTGCTCTGCTCTGTGGGCTGGGGGCACCCCAGGGCTGCAGCCTTGCCCCTGCTGCCACACACAGCTCCTGCTGCATCCCTGGGGCACAGACCCCTCTCGCCCCCTGACCCAAGGCCAAAGGGTCACAAGTAACCCAGGCAATGGGAACACACGAAAGCTTTTTTATTCTTTCACACACAAAAATGCCTTCGGGCTTTCATGAGAAGACTATCTCCCATCTTGAAATTCAGAAGTACATAGTTCAATGAACTACAGTTAGAAGAGCAGAACACTTAAGACAGGGATTAATGCATTTTCTTTAACCATTGTACCATTAAAACTACTCCATATTTTATTCTTATATTTTAGTATCTTCATGCCTTTAAAGGCAATATATCTAAAAGTTAAGGACATGCCTCAGCATTAACAGACAACAAAAAATAACAGAGTAAAAGTGTATCTCTAGTAACGATGCAGTCAAAGTAAAAGAGAAAATAAGTTATCAGATACTCAGTGTGTAGTTCTATGATAGTGTTGCCTAACCTTGATAAAATCTTTGATGAGCTGGGCTGCTTTAACCCCGTTCTGTACATTAAAGCTTATATCAACTTTTACTTCAGTGAAGGAATCTGTCAGTTTAATAATAGGTACCTGCAAAAGAAAGATACATTAAGTGAATACAGATTTCCAAGACACACTTGGTTTCATTTATAACTTACATGCACCAGTAAAACTGAAATGTTTCATGAATTTATAGAGAGGAGCTCGGCAGTGAAATCAGGACTCCTATTTATGAACTCAACTCTCCTTGCCGATCTGTTTACACAAACTTTGCTTTTGCAACTCATAAACACTATTTTCAATTTACTGTCCTGCTGAACAGAACTTAATGTTTCACCTTCCCGTTGATTTATTTTGGATTGGTTTGGGTGAGTTGCTGGTGCAGCAGCTCAGCTCTGGTGGGAACCACAGACACCAGAGGGAGACAAACACTGGAGAAACACAGAGAAATGGTCCTGGAGACATCAGATGTGACAAAACTCATGTCACTGGGATCATCACTTCCTCACCAAAATGAACTTCAATCAAGAAGTACAAGATATGGCGAGCACTCTGATATACCTCCACCTGAGCAGTTGCCAAATTACCTCCCTCTACCAATAATAGCTATGACTCAGATACCCCAATACTCTTACATACTCTCACAATCAGCAAAAGGTAGGAAATTATAATGGAATTAATCTATTCTGTGCAAGACATACCACAACCTATTTAGACAAGACTGTACTTAGTAATTCTACGTGAAAACTGATTACACCTGCTTACTTGCAAAAAGAAAAAAGAAATTATTTACTTATGTAAAAACTCAGTCCAGAAATTCACTAGTTTAAACACATCAATGCACAACACTGACTAGTCCAATCTCTCTTAAAAGCAACATATGAAATATCAGACAATTTCCACAATAGAAAAATATGCTTTTGTTATTGCACTATCAATTATTTTGTCAGCAATAAAAATAATACTAAATAAAAAAATATGTATTTCTTCTATTTCAAATTTAATATACAAAATAGTTTCTGCTTATGAAAATTCATTCTTTTAACCAACATCTTTCTTTGATTAGAAATTTAGCTTAGAACAAGGAAATACCCTCCTCCCCCAAACTTACAGTTGCTTTATCTAAAACCTTTACTGAGTTTTCATCTGCTACATTGTGCTTTCTAAGAGCTTCTTCCAAGGTCCAAAGTGGTAATGTCTCCCATTTTCCAAACACAACTAAATCAATATCACTGAAATAGAAAAAAATATAGATTTATTCAAATTAAAAGACCAATACACTTAAAATACAAACAACTGACATCTATACATAACTAGAATAAAGGTGACATAACATAGCTTAATCAAGTAATTCATTCTGATTTTTCTGAGGAAATGGTTGGAGATGAACTCTTACACTTGGGGAAATACAGAACATTTCAGGTTATCTAGTGGAGGGGACAGATAAACACAAATCAATTAGGCTGCAAAGCCTAAGATCAGTCTCCTCAGGCCACACTGTGAGCGGAGAGGGATCAGCTTCTCCGGAGTGATTCAGAGCAAGAAATTAACTTGTCGTGGGTCACCACCTTTGGTCTGTATTAATCAGGAATGTCAATTTAACAGCCTGACACCAAAAGGAAAAGTCCTGTTTCCCATCCTCTACTCCCAGATGCATGACCCTGTCTCCTCCTTTGCTCCAAGTCTGCTGTTTGCCAATTCCACAGCAAATCAGTTCAACCTATAATGGGTCTGGCAGAAACCTGGTTCACTCCCCTTTTAAAGAACCCCCAGAATATTCTGGGGTAATTTCCTGCCTCTTTGCATCTCTAAGTTAGTTTTCTGGATGATCAGAGCACCAGAGGGCACAGGTAAGCTGCTGTCCTGTAGTGGCAAGAGCAGGGAGTAAGGAAAGGGAGAAGAAAACATGGCAACTTTGACTTCAGGAAGCAACAAGTATTAAATAAGATCAAGCCACCTAATTAACTTTACTCATTAACTCAGCCCCTTGAAGAGGTGTCTCCATCCCACTGCACTTCCTCCCTATGCACACACACATTCATTTCACTACACAGGGAGCTGACCCCCTAATTCAGTCCCTGAACTCAAACTCAAAAGGTGGCTGGTGTCACATCTGAAGCCAGTGAGGGCTACTGTAAGATCCTCAGCTTCTTCTTCTTTGCTTCCCAAGTGCTTTGATTTCCCTGCTGGGCCGGGAACATGAAGGAGGTGAGTGTGTAACCCTGTCGTTACGCTAGCAGGATCTTCAGTGATACGGAAAAGCGCGTAACAGAAAACACAGAAAAGCTTAAAATACTTCCCCCTGCAACAGATTTTATAGGTCTGCTGATTGACAAACACCACTGCTTTAACAATCCCAAAGAAACTACATGTGCATTAGATGAGCTGTCTCCTGCCAAGCAGCAGCAGTTCAGCCACAGACCATTGGGCTGACAAGGACAGGCAGCACCCGGCCGCTTTCAGAATATTATGATCAAAATTGGCTTGGAGAGCAGGAAATGCTGCTGGACATTTCTCTTCTAAACTAAATTAGTGTTAAACCCACTGCTGACAGTTAAAAACAGGAGAGATTTTTCTGATGCACACTGAGAGAGAAAAAGCAGCTCTGTTGCCACCTTGAGCATAGATACTGCCCGCAAAGGGATGCAGAGATCCAGCAGGAAAACAATTGTGTGCCCAAACCTTCAACAGAAGCTTAAGTAAATGGATATAAAGCAAATCCCAACAGAGACACAGCATTAAAAACACACTTCAGGTCTTTCTGAATCCCAAAGCCTGAAATCTAAGCAAACTACACAGTTACTGAGAGGTAGGGGAAACCTAGGGCAAAGGGAAGCTTTGATAGAAGGCAACAGTGAATTAATGACCAACACACAAATGATGACTGTTTCAATAGTTTGGCATGCACTGCCACAGGAAGGTTTTTTGTGGGTTTAGGTACTGTATTTGAAGTATTTGCATTCGTTCTCCCCCAAAACCTCATCTGAAACAAATACTCAAGAAGGGCAGTATATGGCAATAGAAAAGCATTTTTGTTACATCTGCTTCAAAACCATTAAGCAAATATAGTAAAGCACCCATCAAGTGGCTAGGAATATCTCTCTAGCATTACCAGCACCAAATAAAATTTAATTAAGCCTATTTAAAATAAAATTTTAAAAGGCCAGGAATGAGGCCAAATGTGAAAACAATGAGTATTTGTACACCTCACTTCTGGCTTTACAAACAGAAACTGAGAAATTAGACTTCCTTACAACTCCTGAAACTAAAGCAGGTACTAAAGCATCTGTCAGGTTCTTTGTTTTACAAAGAGAGATGAAACAATGATGAGGATATCCATCACCTGCAGTCAGTACTAGATGTCCTCCTGTTCCTGAAGTATGGAACTCAGTTCAAATGTTATCCTCAGATTTATGCTATTTAAATGTGTTTATCCCCTGCAATCATTTAAGCCTTTCATTCCATTTCTATTTAGTTGTCATAAACACTCATAATTTCTACACAGAAGATACCAGTGTCACTGACTAAAGACTCTCCTTTATGAAAACGAGCAATAAATTTGGAAAAGGGAAATGTTGACTATTGTACAGATTTCACAAAAGAAGACTGAAAGAAAAAAGCCAATTCTGTATGTAACGTTTTCTCTTTAGCGCTAACATTAACAGTGTAATGTTCAAGGCTTCAATTTAGTTGTCTGTGGAGATAAAATTTAGCTTTTCTTTCAGGGCCAACATCTTCTCTTGGTATTTGAAGCCAAATCCCAACATAAGCCTTTTTTTGACCACATGGTAATTCAGATCCTTTTACTGATACATGCAAGATCTATATAGATGTGTGTTATGGTCAATGGTCTTATTTATTGTATTTCTGTACACTTTGCAGAGAACTAATAGCTTAACACTTTCTTAGCATAACAAGTATTGACACAAATAACAGAGATCCTGGGAGAGCAGATAAATAACCCCAGAATTACAGGTCCAACAAGTTACTTTTGTGTGGAATTTATACTGAAAAACTACTAACCTTGTAGGCAAATATAAACCAGTTTTAAAACTTCCAAATATCTGCACCTGAAACACAAGAAAAGGATACATAAGAATACATATAGGAAGAAATAAGAAAATTTTTATGCTTCAGAAGACAAAGAAGTCTATTAAGCTGCTTGTAAAGGCTGGGTATTGCTACCCTCCATTGGTAGATTTTGGTATTGCTAACAGGCACTCAACACTTCTGTTAAAGCATACCCATCTTCAAGGTACTACAAACAGCTGATCCTCATTGTTTTTACTCATTAATAACTTTGACTTTTCTATTAAAAAAACTCCTTTGCAATGTAAAAATTGTTCCCATGACCAAATTTGTCAAAAACCCAGAACCCAAGACTTTGAAATGCTTAATGATGACAGAACATTTAAGAAAAACAGTATCAGATTTAATTTGCTTTTTATTTTCACATCTGAAAGTATATCCCTCAGTATTTAAGCATTTTCGAAGTCTAATGTATTTCCATTGCTTTGCATACTTTAAAAAAAATCAATTCTATCATGACCCATTTTTTTTTCTGAATTACAAAGCAAGTAGCAAAACTCTGTCTATTTCTGCTTAAACAACAAACAAAAAAGTTTCATAAGGCTTCACATCCCACAGAATTACTTTATTATGCTGGATTTTTACTAGTGCTGGAGGTGTAAATCATCAGGTTTCCCCTGTAAGCTGTCCAAAACCACGCTCTCATTACTTAGCCAAGCCTCGCAGGGAGGTCGGACTCATGTGCTGAGTCTCAAAAGGGGGTTGGTGAGACTTCAAAGTAAAAATATCTACACATTTGGGCTAATTTTCAACCACTCTTCTGATGTGTTTCCTGGAGCCACCTTATACAGACTTGAGTATTCTGCTTTAATGAGTCTCATACACCAGCTTGATTGCCACCTATTTGTATGTCAAGTGACCCACTTTTTATGTTTTTCCCCTTCAGGATAAGAAAAAGGGGGAGACAGGAAAAGATGATGTTTTGCAAGTGCCTTAATACTTTAGTAGACTAAGAAGTGCTTCTTCTTGATTACTTTTTATCACTTCACTCCTCTTAGCCCCTCACCCCATGCCCAATAAAAAGTACATACACAATTTAATGTTGAAAGTTCGTAGCTTCTCAAACTGGCAAAGACTGTGAGAGGTGCCAGAGCATGAGCATCAGTATTGTACAAATGCATAAAGGCATCACAAAGCTAAGAATGTACTAATAATAATTATCACTATTTTTAATCCAGGATAGTAATTAAAGTACTCTCTATGAACTGGGTTCAGTCAAACCAGGATTCACAGGCACCAAAAACACCAGAAAAGTGGTTTTGCACAATAAAACAACCACTGATGGGTTAGGAAAAAACTAAATGTGCTCTCACATTCTCAAACAAAATAGTGGGTTCAGCCGAACAGCAAAGAGAGCCTTTACTGAATAAACAACCCTGAAAGTATTCATAAACTTACTGATACAACATATATGACCTTTACCAAAAGGAATGAGACAACATCTGCTCTTGTACAATAATCTGGAGTATGAGAAACACTGAACTATTATAGAAGAAACCCACACCCACACTTCAACCACTCTCTTACAAAAACTGGAAAGACAGAAGAGGAAGTGTGGGGAAATCAGAACACAAATTTTAAAGGATTTTGATTTATTATCAATTTGGAATTTAAACAGCTGAAGCTCTGTAGCCATGCATGTATTTAAAGCATCCCAAACACTGGACACTATTATGGCTTGAGACATGAGCATCAGTTTTTGTGGTGTGCCAACACTGCCAATCATGTTTTTATTGTTTGTGGACAGAGATCTGCATTTGCACTCATAAGATAACTTCAGTCTTCACAGTAATGACTCCTACTCCTCTATGTTATTGTAACTGTTTATCCCACATTTCTGTGAACTTGTTAATAATTAATTCCAAAGTTCCCGAAGGAGCTTTAATTACAGTACATGTCCAAATACATGCTCACTAAGCACACCAGAACATGGAAACCCACAAAAGCTTGGTAAATTTTTGGTACCAAAATTCCTCCATCAAAACAACAAAAAAAAATCTATCCACAGCCAATTTAATTTCCCTTTCTTCCATATCTTTCAGTAGAATTTTCTGAAGTTTGTCAAACTAAATAGAGTTCATCTTTCTACTTGCATTCCCAATCATAGTATTTTCATAACTGAAGTGTGTGAAGTATGCAACATTCCATCTTTTCAGATCTATGAGGTCACATGGACATGAAGCTGAGGACATTATGACAAATGTATCCTAAATTCCACTGTGTTAGTACTCTTTTGTTTAATAGCCAAATTTTCATATTGAATTGGTCAAAAATCTTTGTCTTAAAATGTCTTCATTTAAATGTTTTGGGTTGTTTGGTTTCAGCGTAATTAAAGTGTTTCTTATGGTCAGAGCCTTGCTGATGCCAAGAACAGTTCTCACTTACTAGGAATGTTTCCTTCTAAGCACATTCCCTTGAGTAAGAGAGCAAATGACACAATTGCTAATTCTATAAATAAAGTAACAGTTTAGGATACCTAGTTTTACCCCCTATCCATCTGCTTTTTCAGCCTTTTCCTAAGTGGAACAGGAGAGAGGAAAAAAAAAGAGATGTGCTCAGGCACATTCCACATGTATGTTCTCTGTACATTTAGATTCATGAAGCCTTATTTTCCTTTTCTTGATATCTGATTTTTATATATTTATATATTTTTTACACCTTACCTATGTGTTTAGTGAAAAACTACAAGCTAAAGGTGTATGTTTAACTTCCAAGTTTATTTTAGCTGGTTTGGCTGCATCAACAACTCAAAATGAACAGCTTAAACATTAACTCATCACTTTACACTACAGCTAGAGCTGAGGACATTGGACCAGATAACACTCCACCTTCTCAGAGCATGTACTCAAAATTTGAATCTTAGAAGTAGCTAAACCAACACAGATTTTCAAAAGGTTAGTGATTAACTCAAAGGACTGAAAAATTACAACAAGAGACTGTCCAAGTTGAACACAGTTGAGTTCAGCAGTTCAGTTCCCAAGCTGATCTGGCAAAGCAAGTTTTAGAAAAATAAAACCACAGTAATGTTGTTGTCACCATTCAGTTCCCTTTCAGCCTCGAGAAAACGGAAGGACATACAAAAGGAGAATTCTTCCTCAACGTAACAACTGCAGACAAAATGCACTTGGGCTTTGAAGAACAGTTACTGACTTGAGAAAAAGGAACTGGCACGCTCTTGCTCTCCAACATTTTCGAGCACAGTGGAGAAAGACAGTCCTGGCAGTTTTAACTGGCACTAATTGAAAAGTGAACTTCAGTTTTTCAACTACACAGTGTGTGCTTCCTCTTGGTCACGTTACAGCTAAGCCCAGTGGTCAGCTATCTCTTCTGGTAGGGCTTGTAATATGCTTCCCCTCCTTAAATACCTTGTAGCCACAAAAAACTTTCAGCAGCTTAAAGAAAGGCTGTTTTCTCAAGGATGCAAAGGGCCCTGTATATATATATATATATATATGTATATATGTATACACACACACATCTAGATATGTATGTAAAAAGTTATTTTTAATACTAAAGATTTTTACAGATCAAGCCTGTCCTATAGAGTATCTCTGGAAGCAGTATGTTCCTGTGTCCCATTCAAAGGGCTAGTGGTAACAAAGAGAGATACCCTGGTAATAAATCCATTCACCCCATTAGACTAGTTAAGTTTGCAGCACACAAACTTGCCTAGGAAATAGCAACATCTCTAGGCTGAAGCAATCAGTGGTTTTGGTGAAATCCTCTCCTCCAAGGCATGGGCAGGGTGTATCACAGCATGCACTGTTTCATATCCACACTGTTCCCTACAACTACTGCCTGTCAGACCACTACTCCTGCTCTTGATTAAGGTCTACCTGACTGTTTCACTGGGTTAGAGGGGAGCTGTACAACACCTGTGACACATGCTGCTCTCTTACACAGTTCCCATGGAAAGGTTACTGGGTTTGCTCAAAGAGAAAATTGCCAGATACGTGGAGTAATGACTCAACCACCTCCCTCCAGCTGTGCAAAGGCAGCAAACATCGAGTGGAGAGTGCTCCTTCCACACGATGCTCACTGATACATTGTCCATAACAATAACCACCTTGAAAATGTGAGTATATTTTACACACAAACCCACACACCACATACATAGAGCTTGTACGGAATTCACTTTCTGTCGTATTCTGCCAATTTCTAAAAACACACTCCAAAAAAACAGGTTAAGAAGATTTGAAATGAACAGTGTATTTAAGTCATTCATGTCAAAACACTATCTTTTACCGTGGCAGGATCAAAGAGCTTTCCTTATACTAGAGATTCTGCTGTCTGATTTTGGTTTGCTATTCTGACTAACAAGCCCTTATTTTCAGCTACTGTTATCTACAAATAGATGACTACAGCTAGAAATTTACATTCTGGAAATGAACACCATATTAGTAGAAGAATACAATTAAACTAGATTCAATTATGCCAGAAACCCAACTGTGTCCCCATAAAACCATATTGACTTGTAAATGCAACTTCTCTGTCTTCTCTTTAATCTAACCTTTATCAAAAAAACCACAGCTCTGCATAGGAGAAACTCTTGTTTTGAATGAGTATGTAGTAGCAAAAACCCATTTTCAGTGGAAAGAGGCATTACAGATTTTAAGCTCAGCACACAGATCTACAGATTTTTTTCTTCCTATACAGAGACTCCTGAGGTTTTTTTTAATTTGTAAAATATATCAATATAGTTTAAAAATACCATGGTCTGTGTAATGTGACATTGCTGGTACACCACCTTAACAGACTTATTCAAGATCACAGGTCTTTGGACTAAAAGCCCCACTACTAAAGATAGGAGTTTCAGAAGACTTTTTTTTTAACACAACACAATACATGCATGCATGTCTGATATGTTCCCATTCATCTTATCAAATAAATATTCATGAGACTGAATATTGCCACACCTTACGACTTTTCTTTGACTACAGCAGGACATACTTGTCTTTGGTCCTATGTGTAATAGAAAATGTTAACCTGTATTATTTGAGAAAGAAAGACCATCTCTCTCATTTCAACAGAAGTATTCTTATGCTCAACATGGAAAAATAAACAGCATTTGCAATATTCAATATTTCATAAAGTAAACAGGTACAAAATGTTGCTTTTACATATTAACAAATAAAACAGTGTCCTACTCACATCTGCATTTGGCCAGAGCTCTTTGATAACATTTTCTATTCTGGTCACTACTTCCATCCGCATTCTCTCTTCTTCAGGTCTGGGAGACATATACTTATAAAAGTCAATGATTTCTTCATGAAGACTAAGAAAGAAAAAAAAAGAAAGAACAGAAAGTCAGAAAAAAACCCACATGCAGATGAAATAGCAACTATTCTAACCAAAAATGCTTTTTGAGCTTCTAGCTCCCAATTTCATTACAGGACAATTTTAGAGCAGCATCCAATTAAAAAAAAAATCCACATTCGCAACATTTTGTAACATTTAGTTCCACATTAGCTTCTTATGCCAACAGGTCAATATTGCACTTCATTTGCTAAAAGCATGGAAGCAAATCTAAATCTAAGTGCCTTCAATTCACATTGAAAGTCACACTCTATTTTAATGCCAGCGTAACACAGAAGTGGTTCAGTCTTCAACTATGAACGCAGCTGTAGCTCTGAGTACACACTCCACAAAAATTTAAACAGGAGGTTTTTAGCCAACACTTCCTAGTCAGCCCCTTGGCACCAGGCAGGGAGTTTCAGGCAGCAGTCTGTATTCAGTACCACGCTTGCAAAAGTTGACAGTAATTGTGCCAGTACTAGAGCTAGAAAAACTGCTTCTTTTACTGCTTATAGAAGTCACACAAACTAAAAATGTACTCTCCCCCCATAACCCCAGAAAATAAGTAGTACACATGCAGCAGCAGTTGCTCAGAAGAATAAGTGACAGTTAACCCATATATAATTTACCATATTACATGTGTTTCTCATTGTCATTAAGTTATGTTTAGCTTGCCTATGATGAGAGCTGAAATAAAAATGTCTTCATACAGTGCTACAAATTTCTGTGCTTCTGTAGTAACATAAACACATCATCAACTTGACTAATAACGTAATTCCAGCCACAGAGTAACTAAATTAATTTTATTTGTTGCCTGCAATGACCATTATAGTAATAGCTAGTTATCTTTTAAGAATGTATTGTTTCTAGTTACCAAGTACAACTGCATCTTTCATCAAAGCTCTGAGAGACCACCAGAAGAGAGCAATTTATTAAGACCAAGCCCTTAGCTGAGATGGGGAATCTAATACTTCCCTACTGCACACACACTTGAATAAATCAAATGTTAATAACTGGAAGCTGTATACAGGTGTCAACAAAACTGATTAAAATATCCGACAGTTGTGTTTAACAGAGTCAGAGCAGGGAAAGAACTCACATCACCTGCATTAAGTTCTTCCAACACTGCAGCATTACAAACAACACAAGCTCCTCTCCCTCCACCCCCAAGTTAGGGGAACAGTCACAAAAGCCTGGCAGCCTGTGGTGGCCACCACCATGACTCTCTGTATAGTTAAAGCTAAGAGAAAGACTCTTCTGACAGAGGAAATCTCTTACTTCCTCCTACAGCTGCTTTCTTGCTTTTCCTTGGAAGCGTACATCCTGGAGTTAATGTGCACATTCCAAGCCACCACTTACACCCTACATCACACTGACTACTCTGCCTTCAGCTTCTCAGCCATCTCCTGTTCTTCTACTCCTCACTGCTATTCCATGTGTTGGCATTTAAACTTTCTTACAGTTATCTTCCCAGTGCAAGTACTGGATTCAGGTGAGAACTATGTGATAAAGGACAGGTTGAGCACTCCAATGACCAAGTTCACTCTCTGTCCTCACTGCCAGTCACATGTACTGAATCGCTAATTTAGTTTCCACTTGCTTGACCATTAATCTAGCTTTCAAAACCAGAAGCAATAAGGAAAATGGGCAAAACCCCAATAACTAAACTCCTGAAAATAGAAATTATGTTTCAACTGCAATTTGGTGAACTGGCTTACAGGAAGACCTGGGAGTCAGGTCTGCCTTTAGGGGGTACACAGTGGGGAACTGATCAGGAAACACAGCCCCATTTCTGCCTCTGCTCCTCTGGACTAGCTGGAGCAGCCTGGTTACATCCACAAGGCACGTGATTTGCCCCAGAGCAGTGTTTTCCGCAAGGACTGAATGCCCACACGCACTGTGAGCCACGAGGAGCAACACCACGTTGTCTGAGGGCATCGAATGGCCTGAGACATGCTGGGATGATACCAAAGGAGTATCCCTGGGGAGAAGTTCATGCGTGGCACAGCACAAATCCATACTGTCCATCATTAGTGGGCCCAGCTGCTCCCGGGCTTGCGCTTATGGGAGTTAATTGTTGCCCTGTCCCATCAGGGAACTTTGAAAGAACAAGGCAATCAGGAAAGAGGTCCCCAAAGTGCACAGAGAGCCAAGCCATACAGACACTGCAGTTCTCAGGGTACTGCTCTTTATTAACTCCACTGACACTCTTAATCCAGACAATTATATCAATTGGTGCATTCTTTAGAAGCACATAAAATAATGATGTGTTGTCAGAACCAGATGTATTTCTTTCTCTAAACATAAATAACAGATGTCTGCATTTCTTTGAATGGGATCCTTCTTAGGTAGTCATGAAAAGCTTTGTGGCAAAACAAAAAATTAAGCTACCTGTAAACACACAAACTTATATTACACATGCACAGAATGTTAGTAAACACTGCACATGTAGAAAAAAATGAAATCTGAACTTTTTCAATGATAGAAAAAAGGCTTAAAGACTACTAGAGAGAGTTTTCATCAGCACTCCAGTTGGAAATAGTACAGACATATCTGTGTTTCATCTGCTGCAAGGCTGCATTGCTGCCAGGACCTCCTGTGCTGCACAGAGCTACGGTGTGCAGAAGGCAGGCAGAAGCTATAGGGGCTCGAGACTACACCTGGATCCATATTTCCCTGCCCAATAACAGGCCGCTGCCAAGAAATAAGGGAATGATTAATTAAAGCCAAGACAAACAGAAGTAGGCACATGTGGATTTCAGAGCAGTACAACATGACTTAGAGGCGTGACTCCAATTAATGTGGAGTTAACTCATGCTGTATTGAAAATTAAAACTCAAGGTTATTCACCGTCTTAATCAACATCTATTATAGTCACTGTTTTTCAAAACAATTTGTTAGGATTAATGGAGTCTGTTTACAAAAGTCTCTAGTGAAATTTTCTATATTTAGCCAAAATGAAGATCAAAGAGACTGAGATGTTCTTTTTGGCATCATAACAGTATTTTATTATTTAATTATTTAATACCATTACATTCATCAGTTATTTCAGATAAAAGTCCTTAAAAGGAGACTTGTTTATAGAAGGAAATTACACTGTAATAAACCTGATTTCACTATAGAAAGATATTACATTTGGCTTCATAGTCATACTGAAGCATTCCAACATCCAAAATACACTTAGGATGCATGGAGAGAATTCTCTACAATGCATAAGAGCATTAGTTTGCTGTTTTTATTACAGTAAATAAGAGTGAACAAGGGTGTCTTTGTCCTGTACTTTAGGAAATCTTAATACATGGGGAAAGGAAAAATAAAAAGGTTGCTTACACCTTCTCTAAACAGGTTTTAAAACAAAGTTCTACCTGCATCACACCTGTTTTCAAGTCTGGTAAGCTGATTCCATCAGAATTTCACAGAGAGAATAGAATTATAGAGAAGCCACTCAATTTAATTCCATGTTCACCTGAGAAGGATGGTGATGCATCATTAAAAAATAAACTATGGCTGCAAAAGTTGTAATCACAAGAATGATTTCCCATGGCAACATCACTGAATAGCCCCATGAGGAATGCAAGACCGTGAGACTCAAGTCTCTTAGGCGAAAAGTCACAGCTTTTGTGAGGTGCAAGTACTACAGAACACAGTGCATTACATTACTTTTTTAGTTTGATCACATGTCACTTTATTTTGTAGTACAACTTGTGGCCTCTAAATGTGAAACTCAGGAAACTCAAGCTCCTTTACACAAGACGTTGTTATTCTGGAATATGAATCTTGCTACATGTCTGGCAATCAATCAAAAATTAATCATATATGAACAAAATGTCATTTCTGTCTGATATGCAGAGCACACAGATAATGTGGCCATACACATACACTTGACTGTACACTTCAGCTTCCTGACACCTAAACCAGCACAACTCTCTCCTGCTGCAAGTCCAGAACAGGAACCAAGAGTGACACTGGGAGGCACGTCCCTCTATGAAACACGACTGGAGATACTGCAAGTGTCACTTCCCTGCACTCAGATCCGGATGCAGAATAAATGAGCAGCCCACTGTCCTCACAAATTTTGGCAGCTTGGAGGAAGCCAGCCTGACCAAACCAGTGTCCAGAGCTCGACAGCCACACCAGCGGCTGCCTGGGGTGGGACCATTCCCTTGGCCCCCACTGTCCCAAGCAGCTGAGCAGCAAAACCCAGTCCTGCTGAAGCAGGGCAGCCAGCAAGGTCAAGATCATTCTGACCCGCTTTATCACAGGATAGCAGTTAAGTGTTGCTTTGTGTGTCAACATGCTGTACTATACCAACCAGAATAATTGGTTTTAATTGAAAAAATTCCTGCTTTTGTCATTCTGGAATTGTGCTATACTTCCACTCTCCTCTGGCTCTTCTTTAGTCTTCATTTCACAGGAGAAATTACGCAGGCATGCATGTTCTAATTTCTCTCATCAGGGCGTTACCCATGGCTTCTGCACCAACTGTTCAAAATTCTGCTCATCCATCTCAAAGAGCTTCTCTGCCTTGGGCATATATATTCCTTTGCACACAAAAGGCTATTTGCAACGTCACTGAAGATAATTTAAAACAGTGGATATCAACTATACTCAAAAACGTCATCTAGTGCTCGTGCACTACAGTTTGGTTTTGGCAGGATTTTCGAAGGAAGTTTTGTTTGCAGAATGATGAAAATCTAAATTATTTAGAAACTCTGTGGATGGTGGGCTGAAGCAAGCAATGAACACACAGGTGACTTCCATCTTCCCAAACTCTGTGCTTTAAACTTTAAGAGTTTATGGGACATTTGTAACATAGTCCGGCAGCACTAAACAAGCCTTTTGTACCTGAGTTTTCTTTGGATAAATAATTCCTAAAGGACAGTGTTTAGTTGCCTCTACCATCTGAAGTCTCCTCTGGACCAAAAAACAAAATCAAAGGAAACAAGGAGAAATACTGTAGAATTTCAGGATTATAATTGTCTTTGGAGAAGAATGTGAAGGAGGAACCTGAGGTATTTTAGCCACTGAAATCATCAATACTTAAGAATCCAAACTGCATCCATCCCTTCACTCCCAAAAGGAAAGCTAGCATTGCACAAGAGAGAGAATAACTTCAGTTTGAACCCCTACCATTCATGACCTACTTGGTCTGAAATAGTTTTGAACAACAATTGTACTAAGGTAAAGGAAAGACACAGAGAGCCCAATCCTCACTCTCCCCCTCACAACTGTATTGGGGAATTCAACACCTTCCCAAATTAACCTTCAATTTTAACACTGATCTTCCACAAACTTAATAAAATAATTTCTAAATTACTATTACCATCTACATGTGTTAAATAATAAAGTAGGAACAACAGCAGACACTGTAAATATCACAAATTATTTTCTCACCTACAAACTCAAGCAAAACCAAACATTAGAGTCCTGAAAGGAACTGTAAATATGAAGCATCTGCTGAGGTCCTTTCCCTACCACCTGGGCCTCCATAGCAGACAAATCCTTTTAATATTTGCAGGCTTAAGCTACTGAAAAAAACCACTTAACTGCATTTGCAGGTGATTTAATAGGTACTTAAGTCTCATGGTGACTGACACATCAGTCCTCATAAGAAAATCAAATTATGCATAATAAAGAAAACAATTTTCAAAAGCCTCAGAGACTTTGACCATCAATTTTTATATCTTTAGTTACTGAACCATATCAATATATTACAGGTCACATAGTAACCATATTTTGAGACACATATGCCCTATGGGAGCTTTAAAATCAAACATCTCGAAACACGTCCATAATAACAGCCTGACAAAACCAGGAAAGCTTAAGGAGCCAGGTTTTTGATATCACGCTTTTTTTTTCAGTTCATCCATTTGAATTACAGCTTCACAGACCATCTTTTCACAGTTTACCTAAAAAGCGACATGCAGAAAAAACCAGGTATTCCATGGCCATATGGTTGCTAAACATCACTAAAAATCTGGATATCCACTGTATAAACACTTTCTTAAGGTGCAAATGGAGAACTTCCCTTTGCAGACAGCTAGGCAAATGAGATTTATATCTGTCCCCATCCATTATAGACCAGGTGTTCATCACCACTGCCTGGCTTCCCAGAGACAGGGTCTGTTATAACAGGATTACACAAACCACCCTAATCCATCCAGGGCAAAGTTAGCCAAGCCAAATCCCACCACCTTTATCAGCTCAGGTAAAGCAGCAACTCCTCAGAGCTGTGGGGAGCCCAAGGAGGAGCCCTCCCTGCCTGGGTCCCCCCCAGGTGGCAAGAGGCGAGAAGATGCAAGCAGAACTCCTTCAATGGGCATAGCTACACCCAGCAGCTTTCAGGGTTTACCCAAGAACAGCTTGACCTTTTTAACTAATATTTGTAGTCTGCTGAGTAATTCACAGAACTGCCTTTTAGGATCAAGGGAGAGCAAAATTTCCACAAATATGTAAATGATTTAGGAACCCTGACCTTGTTTTCAGGACTAATGTCTTCTGGCATTTATCTGATCATGCTGATACTGAGTTTGAAAACATGCAGATAGTTTGGTCACTTCCACCTATCATGGTGACTGATTACTCACATTTCTTCAAAAGCTGCGGAGAAAATAAAAAGCCACTAAATTTACACTACAAGACCTACTTTCTATCCTCTGCAATTTTCTGAAAGCCTATTTCTTCCTCCCAGTCAACTTTCACTGCCCCCAAATCCCTCAAAGTAATGTATTTTTTTTCACTTATGTTCTGTATTTTACATTAACTTATGGGTTTAACTGCATCATAAAAGGCATTAAAATAGCACCGCTTTAAGGAAACAGCATCGTGTAGTAGAGACATTAAAACACTGGAAAAAGAAGAAATGTGGACAGTTCTTTTTAATTATTTAAACTGGTATCTCTATCTTTCCAGTTTTGTATTTATTTTATAGATCCTTTGTTTCAATCAGTATGAGTGCTCTCTTCTTCAAACTGATTCAAGCTAGTTCTAACTAAAATTCCCAAGCATATTCTTTAGCCAAGAAGTAATGTAACAGACTTTTCCTATCAAGGCAAAAGTGAGCATTTTTTGTCTGTTTACAAATTTCATTGTGTGCTTTGCCTTCCTAAAATACACTCCGATGTACTACAATTTTTCCTCCAGAAATTTGTCTTTCAAGAGGGGGAAAAATCCTACTGAACTTTAATTATAAATCAGATGCCTGAATTAGTCCTACCAATAAGTGATCTGAAGTCTAACTCTGCCACTAATCCACTGGCTTTTAAATCCATGCCATATGCATGCTGAGTCTTGCTCTCTATTTTTGCAGCACTTCCAGCAAAAACATCAAATGCCAACTGGAAAGACTGTTTCGAGAAATACCCTTACTTCTCACTGCCTTTTTTTTTTTTTTTTTTTTAAATCACACTGTACATAAAAACAACCAAGCTGAATCACTGCATGTGTGGGAATAACCCTCTATTTCTTCCCTGGAAAGTATCTACATATCATTCCTCCTTCCCATCTCGGTAAGCAAGTGTTGTGAGAGTCTGTTGCTTCTCTTCCCTCAGGTGATGGAAAATGCATTTTGCTAACAGACAAGTGAAAAAAAAAAAGAGAAACTGCAAGCTCAACTGATCTGAAAGAAGAAGTACTAACAAAACAAAAAGATGAAGCAGGAGAAAAAAATTTTGTGCAGGAAAAATAAAGTGGGAAGAGAAGCAGTGGGAAGAGAAGCAATGGGAAGAAGCTGATTTATTTCATAATGACAAAGAGTTCAACTCTAGTAATATCTAATTATCTTGAAACACATCAGTAAATCTAACATCTCCTATAAAATCCAGCCACAAGGTTTTTCTTTAGCTCACTTGCAAAACAGTGTTAGTCTGCTGGAACAGTTGCACATACAGACTAAACATGCAGTTTGCAACCTCATCATTTAAAATACAGAGATATATATTTAAGAAGCCTTAAAGTGCAACTATTAGCATGCACTTTGTAGATTCTGTAATTACAACTTCAGGTAAATTTCCAAACAATTAAAACCACAGAGAAGTGGAAGGTATCTTTTTTCTACAGCGGGGAATTAGTAATTCCTCAGCCTGCTGACTCCCTTTGCTTACAAAAGCACTCAGAAAGACCAAACAACAGTTTAGAAGTTTGCTTTAAAACAACAGTTTAACAAGTAAAAGTAACTATCAGTATCAACAGTAGTTCAATTAATATAAGCTCAACTTTCCCAGTAAAACAGCAACATTTGGGTTTGTGTTAGAGCTGTAACAAAAGCTACCGCTACTAAATTACTGTAACACACAAATAGCTCTGACCCCCTCTGACCCAGAACAACAGGTACAAGCAGGGAGTTTTAAAACAAATAAAGGTCTATTATACCAGTTCTGCAAATCACACCAGTGGTGTTACTATTAAACCAAACCAGAAGGAAACAGCAGGTCAGGTAATCTGCCTTTCTGTCTGTCTCCATAAAGCCAGGCAGTACAGATCTTTATACAGCTCTAGCATATTGCTCCTATTTTGTTAGTGTAGTAAATATTATCACATAAACAAACAACCTGTGGCCTTCTGATATCTGGCACCACATACTATCTGGGCAGAGGTGACACTAACACACTCCCAGCTGACTGATGAGCACTTCTGGTGGATAATGGGCTTGGGAAAAAAAAATCTCCACCTGAAAACTCTGATGGGAGCAAAAAACCTGCAGCACAGACCCTTGCCACCACGTGCACACCAGCAGGTCACCCAACATGAAGCCTGGCAAGCCTTGCACAGGGTTTTCTCATACAGAACAGAGTGGAAAAAACTCTGCTTACACACAGCGGGTTCTGCCTGGCAAATATTCTTGGTTTTGACTTGATAAATTAGTTGACTTGAAAGACTAGTTAAATGAGAGAACGGAGAGCAATGTAATTATTATCTCTTGTCTCCTTCCATCAGAGTAGATTTACACTTTCAAACGTCCACTCCAAACAAGCCCACACCAGCCCCTAAGAAGGAAGGGACACTACCACGATGCCAGGCTTTTACTGTTCAGCTCAAAGCCAAGACAAAAGGCTGTTTGAGGTCCAGGTTCCCACCGGCGGCTGGTGCTGCTGCCACACTTGGCCCCACAGATCAGTTACGCATCCCGAGCGTGCTGTGCTCACTCCAGAAACCCCCTGCACGTCCATCTGTGCAGCAAACCTGCTTTGCAACTGCTCAGTAGGCAGGAGAACCAAGAACAGAATAAAACTCGAAACATCTCTCCTTCAGGAACACGGGATCAAACTGAAAATAATTTAATAAAATATATTAAGTCCAATAACTAGCCACAGTTGCAGTTCATTAATAACTTTTCAGCTCCAGAATAAGAACATTTTCAAATTAAATGTGAAGTGCCAGTATGCCATCTGGAAAGTCAATGCAGATTCCCAAGGCTTTCCAGCATCTTCTCGTATTCAGTCTTTTGGGCGGTGGGGTTTTTTTGGGGATTTTTTTTTGCTTTTTTTTCAGAGGAGGGACTTTTGCACAGCATTTTGGAACATTCAAGGAATACAAAACTGAGCCCCAAGTTACTTTGCTACATTTCCTATATCAGAAGTATTCAAAACTTCTTATAAAAACATTTGAAGTTAGCAATTACAGTTAAAACTACAAGGTTGAGTTTGTAGCTTAAATTTCTATTACCTGCGCAAAACGGAGAGTGACCCCAGGTTACCTGTTTTGAAACAAGTTTGTCACCCGTTTATTACTTGTTAGTGCACTTTGGTGATACTCTGCTACAGTACTAATACAAGTTTAGATGCACTGCTGTCTAACCAGTCAAAAATTGAAATCACAGATGTAGTTCTCCCTCTCACTTTCAAATGCTTAAAAGCAACTGCAGTGGGTGCACTTTGAAGGAGGAGGAACAATCATACATACTATAGCAAAGGTACAAGGAACATTTCAGGTAACTTTTTACTTTGATGAATTGCTATCTTTACAGTAGGGGTGTGCACAGTGAACTATGTTCAGATTAAACAATGCAGTATTCATTTTGGGACTCATGATGTAATATTATGCTCCCTTAAAGGTATATATTAGAAACTATTTGTTCATATTCTGATTTGTTCTCTTGTGCTCAGACACTCTTGCTTGCAAGGCAGGATGCACAGGTACCGGAAACACCATGGGCTGGGAGCAGTAACACTGCAAAGTTTTTTGGAGTCAACAGCCTCCTTTTGCTCTGCTTATCATCCCAGGATAGAAAGCTACAAATAGTAACAATCAAAAAAGGACACTGCCTAAGCAGATCACAGAAAAATGTTTCCTGTGGTCACCTCTATCAGCCCAGTGATAGAGATGCACACTTAGCAACTTCCATGTCAGGAACTGCAAAAAATGCTTCTTCCTCCAAAGTAGGTGACAGATCTCATCCTTCCAAGTATCTGGAGAAGCTGGTCTTTGACTAACCCTGAGGATCAAATCATGGGGTTTATCTTCTTTATTTCCCCTGAAGCTTCAGCTAGTACATCTGTCAGAAAACTACCAATATAAAAATGAGAAGAAAATACTGCACTGAAATACTTCCCATGAGTCCAAAATGTTAAAAGACCAATCCATACTGAAAGACGACTTAGGAAAGATTTCACACAGCTACCTCAGTTGCTGGGTTTTGCTTGGACATAAAGACAGAAGAATCAGCACATGATGGAAAAAGGGGGACTTTTAATGGTCTGACAAAGACCGAATATCACAAAGGTGACTACTGGAACCCCCTCCAGGACGGGGCATCCCTGGCATGGCACATCTCCTCACACCATCCACATGTGCATTGACATATTTGTGCACAGTCTTCCAACAGAAGTAGCAAATGTAGAGTGAGAGGTGGTGCAGAGCTCTCAGAAACACCCTCAAGATTCATCCAACTTACTTGCTGGAACCAGTCTCTAAAAATAATTTGAAGATTACATAAAAGTGTCTTGTGTACCCAAAACATGAATATAAGATGCACCAGTGACCAGTTGTAAGAGACGTGTAAGAGAGTCACTGTGAGCCCCACAAACTGCAGAATCAATAGCAACTGAAAGAGCAAGTTTCAGCCTGCCTGAAGCAGGTTTGCTTCAGAGGAGCAAAGGCTGAAACGAACTATTCTAGCATATAATGTTCAGTGACTTACTGCCTACAGGCAAATATCACATGGCACAAAAAACAAGGGAGAAAGTTTGTTAATACAGTTATTCTCTTCTTTACTCCCAGGTAATTCTATGCCAGGAGCTGACACTGTTACTTACTGCCACTGAAACTTTATCTTTTACCAACTGTATGTGCCCTGTCACATTTGTCCAGGTTGTAACAACAGCAGCTTCGAAAGACCACTGGTTAGTTCAAATTTAGATTGAAGAACAATGCAAATTATGTACAATGTAATTACAAGAGAGCAAAAGAAGCAGGACTGTACTGTCCTTTCTGCCTCATCTCAAAGACTATCCCATAAGAAGCAATCTAACAGCTTGATGAGGCAGACTTCTCTTCCACCTGATGTTGGAAGCAGAGGAACATGTAAAGAAGCTGCTTACCTCAATAACAAACTAGTTCTTCAAGGCAAAAATCAACATGAAAATTTTCTCATGTGTGTACCTGCCAAGTATGACTACTACAGTAGTCATTCGCCATGGATGAATGAGCGTAAGATACTGAGTCTGAAGCACAACCAGCAGGCTGAGTATAGAGATCCTCAAACATATGAGTTGAATCAGCCAACTGAAGAGTGTGACAGAACAAAGCAAAAATTAAATAAAATTAACCTTAGGACCTAATTTTTTCAGCCTGACTCAATATTGTGACCTAAGACTGTGATCTGCCATCACAGCCATTATTCAGATCAAGACAGTTCCTTCACCGCACTGTGTTTAACTCAATACTTTAACTGGCAGCTGTGGAAATCTTGCCAACCAGGAGTGCCTCTGAATACATAAGAGATAAAGCCAGATGCAAAGCACAAGTCCTTCACACCACTTTCAGAAACAATATGCATACTTTAGATTAAAGCCAAAATCTTACTGAGGGATAAGGGGGAGGAATGTAAATGTATATAAAGGAGCATACTTTTTATAACAACCCCGTTGAAATGAAGCAAACCAAAAAAACCCTCAAAACCAGAACAAAAACCACTTACTTTTTGTAGCACACAGGAAAATATCAGCTGTTCCTGAAGTAACAGAGGAAGTGAACAGCTCTAAAATTAACAGAGTGAGTATTAAGAAAGCTTAAGAAAGTAAGTTATCACACTTCCTCAGTCTAGCTTAAACACAGCATCAAGAGGTCAGGCAGGGTCAAGAAGCTTTGATTAAGGATTCCCTGTCTTCAGACTATACACACTGACACGTAACAGTAAGATCAACAAC
Organism: Edolisoma coerulescens; assembly: GCA_013397115.1. Taxonomy (NCBI): domain Eukaryota; kingdom Metazoa; phylum Chordata; class Aves; order Passeriformes; family Campephagidae; genus Edolisoma; species Edolisoma coerulescens. The sequence continues at coordinate 1,770,129 of VWZW01000978.1, read as the reverse complement.
TTAGTCATCACTCAAACTTCAGCATAATATTCCTGCATGCTGTATTTTAGGGAACGTTAAAAGAAGGGCTTATCTACACTTGATATTTGTGACAGGTTAATGCAAGTTCTTTCAGGTGTTACTGCATCCATAAACAAAGTAATTGTAAGAAAGCATGTGATACTTTCAATGGGTGTACCTAAATGTAACTGAAAGTAAATCGACACAATGTAGCTACTCATCTACATCACCTCTCACTTATCATAGAATACTACCCTCATTTCCCTGATTTGGAAGTTTCTAGAGGACTTTATGTTCGCATTTGTCCCTTGTTACATTCTATTACTTGTAGAATTACAATACTATTTCCTTCACACTGTCTTAACATCTTGAATATTGTGTTGGCTACTTCTGCCATAAGAGATCACACCAACAAGACAGAAGAGCGGAGGTGCGCAAGCACTGACTTTGATCCTACATCTCTGCTACCATTGTTTTCCAGCAAAAATCCTAAAAAATGCAATGCAAAAAAAATCGTGCAATGTACACAATACAGCATGGTGATGGAGAATTCCACACCATAAAGCCTTCTCAAGCAACTGTAGCAAGACTGTGCCTCTTTCACTGAACATCACTTTTGAATAATTCAGACGTTGATCTCATACCATGGAGGATGTTATGAGACCCTCAGAGAGGCAGATCTGGAATGAGAGCTGCCAAATAATCTTAATTGTCATCATGGGAGGAAGAAAATTAACAGCATCCCAGCATAAGAGAACCCCAGCCTTCGTTAGGCAGCCAGTTCACCCTCACACTGAGCTGCTGTGCTAGAGCTGCCCTCCCACCCGTGACGCACCCTGAGAGCTTGGCAGCCCCAAGGGACACAATCAGTGTGGCTCAGTCTCACACAGATTTTTGAAACAGCCTTTAAGGGTCAGGAAGACAACCATCAGGAACAGGCACTATCAGGAGACCTGTACTGAATGCAGCAATATTGATACGTTGATTGCACGACTATGATACAACACACCAGTATCACCAATACAAAGTTACTGGAAAGATTTATACTGGCTCTAGTGATCTGTAGGAGTTTCATACAAACCTGTAAACAAGAGTTCTGCTCCCTTGATTCATGTATGTCTCTTGTTTTGATATCCTACATTCGTAGTACTGCCGGAAAAAATTCCTGCTGTGTTATCTATTACTTAAAGTTACAAAATGAGTAAAGTTCAAATTGCTCCTGCTACAGCTATTTGCAGCCTAGGAAAAACATCTGAAGCCCATACCGAGTTCACCAGTTTTCCTCTCTTTTTCTTGCTTATAGAAATATTTCCTTTAACCCCCATTTCTAGGCAAAGACACAGAAAGTAGAACTCAAATACTCATGACATCTTGAGCACTCTTTGGCAGTTCATCCAAAAAGATAATTCAAAAAGACAAACACTCATAATTTAGGAATTCCCAGCATGTTCAAATAATAAATTAGCATTCCAACTGCCCACTAAGAACAGCAATAGCATTTATTTGCTTATAATATGTATTATGCAAGATTTTCACTGGTTGTGTTGCTCTATCACTACCAGCACACCTCCCTCCCTCAACACAACACCTAAGCTGGCTCTAGGCCGCATTCTGCTCCTGCTGCCAGTCCCAACACCCATCAAGGAGAGCATACAAACCACTGTTTTACATCACATACAACATAAACAAAAAGCTTTGAAACAACAGTCATCTCTGAAATTTTGGCATATGCATGATTTTGGGAGCACGTACACCATACTGAAAGATGTGTTCAGAATCCTCACATGATGAGAACAATAAAAATGAAATATTAAGTATTTCTATTATTGCCTATTCTATCATTTTAATAGAAAAGCTATGCACACAACTTCTGAAAACCACATTTAAAAGTTTCCAAAGTGAATTCTCAAAGTGGAAAACAGACTTTACATTCTAATTTTAAATAAATTATTAGAAACGGCTCAGGAACAAAGTATAATATGGAGATGGCAGAAAAAAAATTGAAGGGGAGAAAAAAGCAATAATGTGCTCTCATGATACAGGTCCCCATCTGTGTTTCCTAGGACTGACAATATGATACCAGGCTGCCTAAAACTGACCTTATGCTAACAGTTTGAAAACTAAAAAATAAGAGTTACAACCCCATCATGGTTTAATATGATACTAATAAAGATTCAGGGTGAACAGATCCTCTTTCTTCAATGCATACTGCTACGTAAAACACACAGAGGCTCTTGGGAATCAGCAAGCACACAAGAGGGAATGACACACTCTTCCTATTACTTAATATAGACATCTCCATCTACCAAAAAAAGTCTGCCAAACTTCTGTTCCTTATATAGCCACTCCAAGGTAAATAGGTATCCAAATCCCAAACAGAAGATATGAATTGGAGAAAACAGTTCACAAGAATACATCCACATGCTGTTTCCTTGCACATGTAGAAATCAGCAGCCTCTGAAGTCTTCCTTAAACTGTTTAAACAAAACATGCCAAAATGTTGGCCCCATTCCAAAATCCTGCAACCTCAAGTAATACTGTTAATATTCACCATCTATTTATCAAAGGTTCCATCAAACTGCCTTTAGTCCAGCATCTCCATCCCTGGTAAACCTGTTTCTCTCTCCCAGCCCTTCCAAAAGAAGTAATTTCTTACTCCAGGAGGCTGTGGGGAAATATCCAGTTTCACTTCCATAAAACCCAGCTGACTGCCTTCGAGAGCTGCACAAGCTGTCACAAGGCTACTGCCAGGACGGTGCTGTGGCATGACTCAGGACGAGACAGAGAGTGACAGTGGCTCTCATCAGACAGGTACAAGGAAAGGATCTGCACTCTGGTCACATCCCTGCACTTCTACCTCACTGCCGGCATACGCAGCTACAGAGTGAGGACAGAGTACTGCTCCAGGAGGAGGCTTTTTCAGGAAGCAAGAAGATTTGTGTCTATGGATTTTTCCAACTAACTGCTTTTTATATGTGAAGTGCAGAGTGAATTCACCTGCAGCCTATGTTTTAATGCGCATGAGTTCACCAAATCCAAAACACATGCAACTATGCTAAGAGAGGATGCATGAAGAAGTCATGCACACACCTCCTTGTTGTTTCACCAGAAATCAGAAGTCTGAGCACAAAGGTGTTTGTTTCATCTGTGGTAAGCATTTGTGTCAAGTAATATAACAGTAAATCCAGCACCAACCCTGCATTTGATTTAAGCACTAAAGAGTAAATTATGAAAACCAACACAACTGATACGGATTTTATCAGATTTCCCTAAGTTAGGCGTTCAGGCTGGTTTGACGTTTTGCTGGAGGTTCACAGACGTGCCCTGCTCACACTACCCTCAGCTCTTTCTGTTTGTGCTCCAGCTCACATGGAAATCATGCTCTCATGGCTGATACCATGCAAGGGCCTGAGCAAACAGAGCTAGGGACATGCAGGGTAAGTTATCACAGGCAGACAGCTGCCTTAATGTGGCTCCATGTCCTCTGGTCAGCTCACACCTGGGACAATGGGTTTGTGTCTGCCTTAATGCACTTTGCTTCTTTCAAAAATGAGACTAAAAGACCTAAGAAGCCGACAAACTTCACATGAAAAACTCATAATGGAATTTCTGTAGCAAAGACTTACGGCTTTAAGATATTTTCCTCCCTAAAGTAGTTATGGTTTTATTTCACAGTACCCTCTGTAATCCTGGGCAACATGCTGGGAACTCTTACACTAAATAAGCAGAAGTCTGCTCAAGTCTGTGCCAACCAGTTCAGCAGCACAGGAGTGTGTGCATGTCTGTGTGCAACCCCCTCCCGAGAGGGTCACAGGATTCTCTCCGTTTCACGGCAAAATTTCCATCAGTACTTCAAAACATGGGCCTTCAATATTTCAAAATGCAGTTTTCTACCTAATCTACATTTCTCCTCAGCAGTACGCACCACAGATTTACCTCCTTAAACTCACACATTAACTGGGCTCTTGCCTTCAGCTGCAGATTACTGTGAAAACAGCTCCCAACAGAGTCCCCCGATCCACATCTCCTTCCTGGGAACTGTGTAGCACTGGGTTCTTTCCTTTGGCACAAGAATCACAGAAACCTACAATAAATAGGCCAAACTTAAGCTCAAGTCTTTATTTTTGGGTTTTGCTGCACCTAAGTCTTCTCGTTTCAGCAGTTCTTTTGTCACCTTTTAGCCAGGCTCAATCTGAACATGGTGAAAGCTGTAAAATAGCCATTTCAGTATCCCAAATATTTTTTCTTCCTTTCTAATTGTGACACTACTAACATTATTTACTGCTGCCCTTGGGACACACACACACACACAGAATCCCGTCCAAAACCCCCAACCCACACATCCTCCTACATCCTTGAGTTCTGCTACTAACTACTCTGCCAAGGCAAACCCAATTTAACTCTTTAAAGGTATGTATGAAGTCAACAGTAACATCATACTCATGCTGTGAAACTTTTCATTCATTTTCTGCATTATCTGTTGTTTTCAGAGCTACTGTCTGATGACAGTCCCCAGAGGATGGAAGATATGGAAGCTGACTCTGACTCGTGCAAAGCAACTCGCAGACAGCACTACACAACTGATTTACAGTGATATTTCACAAGCCACCACGTTAAGAGTGCCACAACAAGGTAGAGTACCTGTCATGCAAACACCCACATTATTAACAGAACTGCAAGTCTGAGAACTTAAGAGTAAGGAAAAATATTAAAGATAGGCCAGAATACAATGTACACAACACCACCATTAACCCCAAGAGAGCAAAAACTCCCTTGTGTTGAATGTCTGTATTTCAGCACGTATGTTAGGAAATATTGTGCATAATTTGTAGAAAATCTGTCTTGAAACCAAAACCAATACTGTTGTGCATTATTATTTAATTATTTGATTATCTCTTTATATGTGTACTAAATATGTTAACTAAAAGAGTATATTTCTCAATAATAATTTTAAAAAAACTTAGAAGAAAAAAAATCAAGACTTGACTGAACAGCTACTTGGCTTTTAACCAAAATCTCTATTTCAACATGTTTACCTTACCTAAATCTTTAGACAGCTAGTTACACACTGTTACATAATCTGTTCAACTAGCTAAAAATTATTGGACTGGTTTTCCAGACAGCTGATCAATAGAATTGCATATTCAGAGCTCGTTTTGCACAGCCATCCACACAAGTGACATCCTTGCACTGGAAATATGAATGCCACGTGTCAGCTTTCAGCTGTGTTTGCCAGTGAATCTGGTCTTATCTTTCTGAAAGTGGGACTGTTCCACAACTCTGTTGTTTTCAAAAGAGTCAAAGTTTAAAGTGATTAACTTAACGAAATTACAGGATAGTATATAGAGAAAAGTACTGAGAGCTGTTACTACTTTTTCAGAATTTGCATCGTAACAATCAGGGAAGAAAAAAGACACCTGTTAACACACAGGTAATGATATAATAGCAATGCTGGTATCTTTTTTTTCCTAGTAACTGCTAGAACTACTCGAAACAATTTTGAAAATTTACATTGGAAATAACTAATTTAAAATATTTACTTTAGCAACAACCTCATTTGCTAGGTTACAAACCTCTCTATCCATCCTTACTGCCCAGGGTCTCCAGATGCAGACAGATGCCTTAGAACACACACAGCTGTTGAAGAGAAGCTTGCAGTCGGGAGCAAAGGCAGCACCTCAGGTCACACCGCAGCCACAGGAGGCTTCACCCGGCCTTGCCAGCACCCAGTCGGTCACACTGCAACCTTCACAGGACCTAGGCATTGCCTAGGCTTTCCTAGGAAGCTTCAGTTCCTTTTAAAACCTGTTTCCACAATTTTTCATTCAAGATTGTTAGCCAACAGCCTCTAAAATTTTTTACAGCTTTTTAAAAGCAAACCTCCGTAATCTAGAAAAAGCAATGTAGGGGTGTATTTCAGAGACACTCTACCTTACTCGGCTTTGAACGAAGGAAATAGCTAAAAGAGAAGCTCAGCATCACGTAAATATATGCCACACACTACCTAGTCAATACACATGCAGACTAAGATACCTGGGTATGTCTTGATACTGTTAAAAAAAAAGTCCACAAGGGGCTACCACTTGGAGTTTGAAACAGATTCTGCCAAAATTCAACTCTAGCAATAGTTTGAATACTCTGGCACAATTGTTGTTATTATTGTTATTAATCTCTTGCTGAAGCTCATTCTTTTTTCGCCCCATTATTATTACTATTGCTCTCTTGTTGAAACTTACCCTTTTCCACTCTCTGTCTTCAATACAGAAAAAAATTTATGAATTTACAAGACAGAGAGAGAGCAAAGCACTTCTAAAAATGTTCCTCAGCCTTCAGGTAAATAAGTTACAAGGCAGAATATAACCACAGTCCAAAAACCAACTTACAAAAATTCAGTACTTGGTATGTTCTACACACATTACTTTTAAACTGTGTGAAGAAAGTTGCAGAAATTTCCAAGATACAGTGAGTAAAATACTTAAAATAGCATACTTCTGCAGTGTCATTTTATGAATTATTATAAACCCAGCAGTAAAGGTAACATAGGAGCTGGCAAGAAAACAGGGAGCCAGAAGTGGTTAGAACTTGTCTTCCAAAACAACCAGCAAATTCGAATAGTCATTTTGACAAATCTTACAGAAGAGCAATTTCGGAAGGCAAAGAGGTCATTGCTTTCCTTTGTGAGGGGGCTGAAGGACCCTTAGTTACAAGCTGAGCAAACAAAAGCTCATGCAACTAAATCACTACTGATTTCTAAAATGAGCTCTGCCAGGCCTTCAACTGTTACCATACACCTCCGTCATCTAGACTCTGGAGGGTTCAAGGCAAAGGTTATGTTTTGAAAAGCGTGAACTTTACAAAAGAAAAAAGAAAAAAAATCCACAGAAGTTACCAAATGGCCTTTATCCAGGGCATGGCCAATATCAAAAGCCATCACTGTGTTTAAAAAAAGGGGAGGGCTCAAACCAGTTTTTGGGTAAACAGAAGATAGGTGATTGCCTGCCCTCCGTCTCCATGGGCTCGTGCAATGCCAACTGATGACACCTAAGCTAACACAAAAACACTAAGGACAAAATATTCAGATCAGCACATGCATTCCATAGTCAGAGATCCATGACAACCATTAATAACCCCAGACTAAAACCCACTGCACACTATACATGCATGGAAGTTTATTTCTGAGAGCAGGTGCCTGCCTGCACGCATACTTTCTCTGTCAGGTCTCAGAAAACACACTCCCCGGGAAATTACCTAGTCCGTGCGCTTTATTTTAACACCAACAGATGATTATTGTTTTTTTAAGTTCTAGTCCCTACCACACATTTGTTCCGGAGGCAGCACAAAGCGTTAGAGGTGAGCTTGACAGCGCTGCGGAGGGCAGGCGTGCCAGCCCTGTGCCTGCCCCGGCCCTGTGCCTGCCCCGGCCCGGTGCCTGCCCCGGCCCCGCCGCACGTGCGGGAGCAGCGAGGGCAGCACCCGGCGCTACAGCAGCGAGAACCCCGCGCACAGCGCGAAGCGGCGCTGACAGCGGAACGCCGTGTCCGAGGAGCCCGGCGGCACCGGCCGGCAGCGTGTAACACGTGCACGGGCGGTGACAGCGGAGCACCGGCGGGGCTCCCGTCCCTGCGGATAGGCGTGCCCGCTCCATCAGCATGCACACGGGCACCGCCGCCACACGCGTGTGGCTCCGGCCCCGCGGAGCCACCGCCCCGGCGGGCGGCACGCTCGGCGCAGGGGCTGCCCCGCACAGGCCGTTTGAGCACCGGCGGGGCGTAGCTGTCACCACGGCCGG
>VWZW01000978.1:1738677-1761532 GCA_013397115.1 Edolisoma coerulescens | reverse complement strand
CGCCCCACGGGGCAACAGCCGCGCTCCGAGGGCCGAGCCCTCGTACCGGCCCCGCGGGCGCCCGAGCGGCCGCGGCTCCGGCCCCGCTGCTGCCAGCGCGCCGGGCTGCGGCCCGGGCACAGGCAGCGGTCCGGGCGGACCCGGGCCAGCGTCCTCCTGTCCGCACAGCGACAGCCGCCGCTGCCCCCCGTCCCCAAAAACTCTTGCGGGGACGCGTCTGGGTAGTTCAGGGTCTTCCCGTCTTTCATTCCGCACCAACGGAGAGGCAAAGGCAGCCTCGATGCAGCCTTTTCTGCAGATGGAAAAATACATCACGTACACAATACCCCAAACAGCAACACGGAGTAGTACCAGTTCTTGTTTTCTCGGTTTTATTTTTAGTGTTTTCATACTACAGCCTTAAAACATTTTTAATATCAGCCACAAAGTTTCCAGCACTCTGCATGAGGGCCTGCTGCTTCCCCCACTTTCAGAATTGCATGGGAGATGTTTTCTCTTTAGGAAGCTGGAGGTGGAGGGTTTAGAATTAAAAAGTCGCATTCCAACTTCAAGCATTCTGTGAACAGTTTATGAAGAAGAAGACTTAGCATCATTTCCTGGTGACAACCAAAGACTGAAGTTCTGGCTTCTCCCCACCATCCCACAGCAGAACATACTGTCCTCAGCACTCCTCTGTTGTGTCACAGCATGTCTGAGCTGCATTGCCCAAGAGAAAATGAACCACAGCAAGAGGGTGAAATCTGGGGGTTGACAAACTTAATTGCTTCGAAAATTAGGACCTGTAGCTAAAACTACTACCAAAAGCCAAGTAGAAACCGGTGGGACTTGAACGTGTCTTGGAACTGGGGAACAACCATTATGAATAACACTATTTTCCAAACCCCGCATTCTTCAGTTATTCTGAGAATTATAAGCATAGCAGGAAAAGGTAACAAGAAGGGTCTAAATGATGTTTCCTGTACATCACAAATTCAAATAAAAATGTTTCAATTACTGAACTCCTTTTTTAAAAAGCAACAAAGAAAAGTAAGTCAAATAAAACATTTCACATTACCCTTAAGGAGGTAAAAATAAAAAAGAAAAGGAAACAAATCAGTTGTTTTCATGTTAATAAAGCTAATTCTGAAAAAAAATCCATGATTCAGTGTATACTCACAGCACATAAATGCCAACAAGTTTTCTATAGGACTGAGGTTTATTAATTTACAGGATTCCTCAGTAACAACCCTAGTCCCGAGCAAATATAGCCAGGACACAACAGAGGTGGTGTAGTAACACAAATGCTTTAGATTAGCAAGTATGCGTGGGGGGGATAAAAAACAAACAAAACACACACTTTAATATGGTCGAATTGTTTTTTTTTTTTTTAATCACCACTTTGAATTTTAACTCTTTTATTTACTAAAAAGAGAACTTTCCAGAAAAGGTTATTTGGAAACATCATGCATTTACTAGCTGAATCAGCCATTCTTCCACTAAGTTCTGGAAGTGCTTTTCACTCTCCATTTGAAGGGACAGAGAGGAGGAAAGAGGCCAATGCAACATTCCTTAAAAGTTAAAAAAAAATCCACAGGTTAGAGGAGAAAGAAAACAATTCTCAATGGGATTTTTATCATAGCAGGAACACAAAACCAGGAGAAGGTTGACTGAAAGCCCAACACAACTTTCAGCATGGTGCACGGATTTATGTGAGCACCTCGCAACGCCAGGGCTGCATCAGGACCCTCATTGAGCTGAGAACACACAGCAGCCACAGTCATTCCAACAGCATACAGATTATTGCAGGGATCTTAGTTCAGTTCCCAAGCAGTTTGATTTAAACCCATAATGTAACAGTAGTGCAAGGAGATCCTGACACCCAGATACAAAAGAAAAAAGCATCTTCCTATATCCTCAAACTACGCTTTATGTGGTCACTGAATTATGTCTGTATGTTTGAAAAAATGCCTCTCACAGAGACAAGAAACTTAGAAAAATTATACAGAAACAAATTGAAGTGAATTGACTTAAATGCCTTCAATTTTTCCCAGAAGGTACAAAAATTAACAGTTTTACATTATCTGAAAATTAGACCAAAAAAACCCCCACTGCTCAAGTAAAAGCTTCTTCAAACAGAAAGGCTCACCACGTGTCAGCCCTGGTGGAAAAACTTCAAGTTCCTTTATCTGCTGTGTCTGTCAGAGACCTCAGATTTTGCCAATTAGCTTAAAGTTATATATCTTAACAGCTTGTCCAGCACAAACTCTATATAGATTGTTTGTTCAAGTCACCTGTGCCAGAAAGGAACAATTAGATTATTTTCAAGAATCACTGCCATTGCCTAAATTGGAATTTGCAACAGTAAATGTAAGGCTAGACATTTCTATCCAATCCTCGGGAATGTTTTTATTGAAAATCCCTTACTAAGGAAACAGAACTTGAGCTTATGGGCATTTTTCATTGGTTGCTTTATGTTAATATTCCACAAGATATGAATTTCATTTATAATACTTAAACTACAAACCAATTTAAGATTCATTTGTTCTCCAATGCAATTCTCATTTTGTAATTTCACTGTGCTCTCATTTTTTTTGGTCTCTCAAAACACAAACATCAAACCAAGCCAAGTAGTACTGGTTGAAGTTATTCTTGTTCCTCTAAGATGACAATCTTTGAAAAAAACAAAAAGCCATACTGTGAAAAAAAATTACCTTCAATACACACCATAAACCCCAAAGAGTTAAACTATTGACTCGACTGTGGTATACAGCCATCTTCTGCTTCTGAATGTCAAGGCATGATGTATAAAAAGCACGTCACAACAAACGCACGTTTAAATCTTGCCACTTCTTTCTTTTCATAGAGAGCAAGAATAAAACCACACAAATGATAATTCCTTATTTCCACAGCTGGGAATTCGACATTTGGCAGGCTGCAGAGACCAAGGCAGCAGAAAATGCCAGTGGTCCTGAATAGGGCAGGGGACCCACAGCCCCCTTCACACTCTTTACTTGACACCACAGACCAAGGTAAATTCAGCACCTATTTTGGGATTACAGCTCAACTCAGAGCCAGTCTGTTGTGCTCAGCATCAGACAGGGACACAAGTAAAGCAGCAATCCATTCTTTCCAAGGATTGTGGTTTTTGACTGAAGCAGACAGATGATGCCTTAGGGACCAGAATAAGCAACTAAATTCAGATACCTGTTTTGATACCAGTCTTATCTGTGTGATTAGATTAACTGATGAAGATCACTTACATCTATTTAGTATGTATTTACTTATGCTACACACTGTCTACATCAATCCCATTTCTGCTACCCTCAAAGTATCAAGATCCGTCTTCCCCTTTGTAGACTGTAAAGGATCTTGTCTTTGTCTGAAGCATACCCTAGACCTATTAAATAAACCAGTCTTCAAAGAGCCCCCAAAACATTTAATTTGCACATTATCATCACTTCTGCTGCTGCCTTAATTTTCCTTAGTAGTGTCAGAACAACTTACGTAGCTTAGCTCTTTTGTACTTGTGTATCTCATCTGGTTTTAGTCCCTTATCTGACACTTCTTTAAATCACTCACAAGTTGCCTTGTCTTCCACAGATGCATTCATATTCTTCTCTAAGTGTTATAGTTTGTACTATGCACCAATCTCATTTTGAAAATATTTTTTCATGACATTCAGCTCATCAGTGCATAGCAAAAAAATAATCTGTTCATTCCTATTGCCAGAACAGTTTAAGATCTAAATGTCAGTCTGTTTTCTAACTTGAAGGAAAAAAACCCAGGGTCTAACTGATTATATTAAGGAAACCATGTTTTCTAGTGGATGCCCTATCTTCTGTATATTTATCTGCAACTTTCAGATTCGTATTTGTAGATGAAATGTTTCTTTCATTACCAACCTAAAAGAAAAACACAAAAGAAAAATAACATACTCTGATTTTCTAGCAGCCCCCAGGAAACGGATTCTGGGTGTTACACTTGTAAAATGCAAAGTCCTACACTTGGAGCAGTGCTCTTGACTGAATGACTGAAGAGCAGCTTTGGAGAGAAGGACCAAAGGGTCCTGGTGGACAGTAAGTTGAAGTCAGCAACGCACCCTTGCAGTGACAACAGCTAACAAGCAACAGGCTGCACTGGCAGGAGCACGGCCAGCAGGACAAGAAAACCAATTACTTCCCTCTATTCAGCACCTAGGAGATCACATCTGGAGTAGTGTGTCCAGTTTTGGGACCTTTGTATAAGACACAGTAGAGCAGGTCAAGCAGAAGGCCACTAAGATGGTTGGAGGGTGAGAGGGCATACAAGGAACAGCTGAGGGAGTGGGCTTTATTTGGCCTGGAGAAGAGGGAAATAAAATTGTGGCTTTCAGCTGCCGAAGGGGGGTTATGAGATGGAGCCAGACCCTTCTTGGTGGTGTGCAGTCAAAAAGGACAAGAGGCACATTTTGCAGCAGGGAAGTCCTACAAGGCACAAGGGGAAAAGGGAAAAAACTGTGTTTCCAGTGAGGGCAGCCAAGCCCTGGAAAAGGCTGTCCAGAGTTGTAGAATTTCCATTCTAGGAGATGCTCAAGGCCTAGCACAACCTGCCTCCCAAGTTAGCCCTGCTTTGATCAGGGGACTATACTAAGAGACCTCCAGAGATCCTTTCCAATCCAGAGCATCCTGCAATTCAAGGTAGCACCCAGAAAATGAGAGCAGAACTTATCACATGGAAGTCCTTTAAGTGCTCCAAACAAATACTAATACCTTTCATCAGGCTAATAGTATACTATCCTCAGTGTACAGCAAGTACAGCTAACACTGGGACTAAAATCCACACGCTGTAGGGTATAATGCCATAATCCACCTTTCCTCAGGTGTTACACTCCAGACCTCTTCACTGCCTGCCCTGCCAAATCCTTGGATAACCTTTCAAACACTCCATGCTCATGACTTCTGCTGGTTTTCTCCAGGCCAGCCTCAATGGCCCTTGAGCCCTCCTAACCCCACCCTCTCACTCATTTGAGGAGCAGGCATCACATCACATCACACATTTCATCTGGCTCCTGTAAAGGAACAGCAATAACTGCACTTCCAGGCAGTACAGCTGCTTCAACTCATCTTTCGCTTTCTCTTGCATTTGACAAAATACCACGTCAGGATTCCGGAAAATCAGTCGTTTGCAAGTTACCAGTCAGTTCTCAAGTCTGCTTTCCAATCTTAGAGACTGAAATCTAACAAACCGAGTAAATTTGGTCTTTTTAAGTTCCATGCTTTTATCACAGGAAAAATTTTGCCAAAAATTGGATGCCTGAGCAAAGGCAGCTCATTGAGAGAGAGGAGAAAAAACTTCCCATTTCAAAAACCAGCAAAACAAAATGCTTTTGTGTTTGGTTGTGGGTTTTTTCTCGAAAAATGTGTATGAGAGGATCTCATTCACAGAAGCAAGACCAAAGCTTTTGATATATGGAAGTTCACATACAATTTGCATGAATCAATGGTATTTTTAAAAAATAGTTTCTGTATTTTACAGCTTAAAAATCTCCATCACAAATATTTGTAAAAGGTATTTTAAGCAAATATAAATTTACTTCAGGTAATACCTCAGTATAAAAAAATACTTTCTGTTAGGTTTACTACTTCCCTGAATTCAAACTCGTCCTGATGTAGAATTACAAGGAAGACTAAAATAGGAGACTTAATTTTCAGAAATACCAATCAAAATAAAGACTGGGAGCTGGGTCTAGGTGTAGGATCTGCTTACCGTGATTTTCACAGCAAAAAGCTATCATATTGAATTTATCATAAATGAATCTGAAAATTTTCTCCTCATGAGCCTCATGAAATAACAGATCCAAGTGCTGACAGGAACCTACACATTTGTCACACACTTCTTTTGGGAAGTCTGCCATAAGTGCCTGTGCAATTCTAGGACAAGGTAAGAGCAAATAGCAAATATGAACATTCTCCCACTGCTCAATTCCCTGAAATATATATTGAGCTTTTACTTTTTTTTCCTTTTTCAATCTGTCACGTGACCGAGAACATTTTCTAAATTACTTTTTCACACAAGTGTAGTTTTCTGCCAGGGTACATGAAGATATCTAGACAATGACAGTGGTGCTACGTACACACCTCAGGACCTAAAGAGCACCTTCTTATCACTCCAGCAATCTCAGGGTATGCTGTGGGGTTTTTTATGCTGATATGTCTTTCATATTGCATCAACCCGAAAGTATAAAAATACTGAATGTTATAAAATGTAGCATCAACATCAAAGCAAAACTGCTCTGCTCAGTAAAGTTTGGAAGTTCAAAAGAGTTATATTTTTTGAAAACATTACTCAATAAGGAAAACCTTAAAAGTTCCTCGATGTTTCAAGTTGGGGTTTTCCCTAGTGTCTCCTGATATGCAATGAATCTTCTCAAATTCATCTTCACATTGTCAAGAACACACAGTTGGTCTGTACTATATTGTCCTTTGCCTTCTTTTCGCATCTGTGAAACCAAAAAAATACATGTTTTATTAATGGAGAAATTTCTGCTATCAGATCACCTCAAGTTTATTGTAATTCTGTATACAGGTCATCTATCAAGATATGCTACCCATGGCTTGTGAGAACTCCAAGGTGCTCCCGTGTGCACATGTGGATCTTAGCAATTATTTCTGCAAGTCAATTTACTATAATACATTGCTGCCTAAAACCAGACTATTGGTACATTATTTCATTCAAAAATCTGTCACATGCACTTCTTTTCTGCGTCTGTTTACATGGAAAACCTTGCACATTTAACCAAACAACTGAAGCACCATCAGGTAAGTACTTTGTGTGTACAGTGCTTAGCTTTTACACTATGAAAGTCTCTCCTCAGGTTGCATCTGACCAAATAAACAACATGTGGAAGGTCATTCTCTATTTAAGACAAGGATGTACCTAAAATTACAGTTTAGAACACCAGCTTTGTTATTCTTGAAAATACAGGATACATGTTCAACTGTTTTAATTAACCAAGAACGGAACAAAAACATCCAACTGCAACTACAAGCTAAAAACCAAAGATGTCAATGTAACTTCAGGAAGGACTTCTCTCCCACCTCCAGAGACATCTGCAGGAGTTTTTTTACAACTGTTACAGAACAATACAGTGATTTGGACACTAGCAATACTGATGGTGTAATGCAGATGTTGCAATGCAGGTGCTGCACTGTTACCTTGACACTTCCATGAACTTCAAGGGAAGTGTATTTGCTTTCCTCTGAAGTGGAATATCAGAAAATCAAACACCTTTTTTTCTGTCACCTTATAAATTAGTTATCTCCTCTAGGAGCCCAACACTCAAAGCTTTAACCCACATTGTATGCTGAGACCCTGAGCTGGCTGCCCTTGATGCCTACCCTCATTCTGAATACTGGCTGGAATTCCTTCAGTGTTGGAAGCAACTTGATCTGTAACGCCGCCTTCTCTGCTTCTTTACCATCTGCAAATACATCAAAAAGGGCATCCAAGGCTTCCCCTGCTACCACAAGAGAAGACTCCTTCATAGCAACCTCAAGAAGAAATTTTCCAATCATCTGAAATAAGAAAGAAGAATTGATTTTTCCAGCAATTCTAAAGAAAATTGAAAGAAATACCAAAATTCTTTTAAGCTTCCAATGCAAAGTTTGCTTTTTCACCTTCAGTGTTTCAGCTGTATCTTGTCCTTTTGCCAGGACACTGCCAGAAATTCCAAGGATGCTCACCATGTTCACTCTAACACTGGCATTGCTGCTTTGAATACCAGCCTCACACAAAGCCAACAGCTGCTCAGGAGTCATACACTGGTCAGCAAGGGGAAAGGAGGGAAAGAAGGAAGACAGATGCCATTACATTTTCATGGAAATTTTGAAATATGACATTTAGACACTGTACTTTTACAGAACACAGGCAAATTCTTAACAGAGAAACAGAGTCCTAGATTATGAAAACTATATGAATTCTGAAAATGAAATTACCAAGAAAGCAGGTAAACTCTCCCTTTCAACTTAAGGTGTTTCTTCCAGAACATAACCAAAGATGACAGGAAGTTGAAGGGAAAGTTCTGAGATTTTCACAAATTTACCTAGCTCAACAGTTGCTTCCAACTCTTTACAACTTACAGCATAGAAGCACAGTTTTCATTTTAAGGCCAGAAAGGACTAGCAGACTATCTAGTTTTGTGTCTTGTATAACAAACTATTATGCTTCATTCCTGTATTCAGCTCACTAATTCATGTCCAACCAAGACTCAAGAAGGACCATCAGCTTCAACTAGGTGACATCAGGAAATAAAGAAGCCACATTTCTAGGTGCTAATTTTCTAAATATTTGTCATTATAACTATCTCCTGAAGATAACTGTGGCTTATTGCTATTCTGGTTTTAAAATACCTTTCATTGGTTTACATGTTGAGGAGAAGATACATAAAAAAATATTCCTGTAAGGTCCATGAAAAACAGAGTTAATGCTACTAAATCCGTTCTTCCAGTGTTCACAACTGCTGAAATTTTGAACTAAATTTACATTGTTTTGTTTCAAAAACTTTCCAGCCCAATCTCACAGGAATTTGAACCTACCAGAGCATTTGAGTTTGAAAGCTTTTACCTGGGAGATGTTCTTTGATGCCATTGTTTGTAGGAGAGCCCTCAAAGCACTGGTTACAGCTTCCAGAAATTCTGTGTCTGTAGGGAGTTCTGTCAAAGAACAGAACCCAGAGCCAGAAGTTAAACAGTAAGATGAGGGACACAGGAAGCAAAGAAATACAGATTCCTTAATCCCTTTATTGTTCCTCCAGGTACCACCACAAGAGGAAAAACTAGATTTTCAGAGACTGGTCTCTGTAGGTTGTAACCATAGTGATTTGAATTCAGCATTAACTGCATCTGGAGGTTAGAACACAGCTGGGCCTCATTTGCAGGCACATCCCTGGTTGGGACACTTGTGTGGCCTAAGGGACAGTACCAGCCACTGTCACCAGAACAGCAGCTGAACACTGCTACCACATGGAGGCCATAACACGGGAACTGAGAAAACTACAGAAGCTGACTGCATACTTTATCTCCTTTCTTCTGCCTTCTTAAGCAAGCTTTTCAGACAGCCAGAACATTGGACTCTTTCCAATTCATATAAAGAGCATGTTTTCCGGTGGTTTAATAACATTTCAGGAATGTATGACTCAAACACGGCATTATTCTGTTTAACTACAAACTCATCAGTAGCAGCCATCACCTTCAATCTATGTTCTGCATTTCTTGAGGCTTTTTATTTTCCTCTAATATGTTTATTTTCTGGACTACTCCAGATGCAGAACTTCTTGATTTATGTGCATCTCCTCCTTTCTCATGTAAACAATCAGATCTTTATGCCTCTTTTTTACCCTGTAAACCACGGAATTCCTTCTAACCACATGTTGGTATGTTATCAACCCTATCTGGGAGTTTTCATTACACAGCATTTAAACATTAAAAAATGGGCCTGTGCCATTAAATTAATTTTAGCATCCTTAGCTGTCTTCAGATAGCAACTTCTCCAGCTTCATCTGAGAACTTTCTGATTATTATAAAGCATAACATGTAGACCGAAAATCTTGGAATTCCTCTCTTCAACCATGAGGCATATTTTATGTGAACTTCCTTGCATATGTTTTCATAGGTATTTTCATTTCCGCATTTCAGTTTCCCATGCACTGTACTCTCAGTAATAATGTTGCCACAGACTGATCACGTCTTTAAACGACATTGAGAAAAAAGTGTGTTTTGCAGGCAGATGCATTTTCAAGCACTAATGCAGTGTCATTTCATACACCACAGCTGAGAACTACATAAGCTGCATCTGTAGCTACAAATGGAGACACTTGAAGGAAGGGAAGGAAACTGAGCTTCTTGAGCTTCTAAGAGACAAGAAATGACAAAGCCACACATATGCCAGACTTCAACAGAACTGTCTTAGGGAAAACGTTTCCTGACAGTTTTGAGAGTTGGCAGCTCTTCCAGGTTCTAAGAATATCTCTTGTTTTTTGTAAACCCATCACCACTGACCTTAAAATGAAGATTATCAGAATAGTCTGAATGAAACAGCCTGTCAGGGACCCACATCCTCAGTTTGGAACCAGGTGGGGATTTCTCGCCTTTTTTTATTTTTTTTCCAATCTCATTTCAGCTTCTCCCATGTCAGCAACAGAGAGATTATAGCACAAATGATCCAATAGGGTCATGGAAATGATGCTGCTCTCATGTATAGGATCACAGAAAGTAGCTAGAAATGCTAACTGCTGTATAGATGATCCAATAATACTGTACTAGCAGATGTATGGGGAAACCTTCACAGTATCTCTATGAAATAATGCACCTTGGAGGAACTACAGTGGATGCATTCTAGTGTTTACCAGGATGTACCACAGAATCTGTGAGGTTGGGAAAGACCTCTCAGATCGAGTCACACCTGTGACCGATCACTGCCGTGTCACCCAGACCCTGGCACTGAGTGCCACGTCCAGCCCTTCCTTAAACACCTCCAGGGACAGTGACTCCACAGCCTCCCTGGGCAGCCCGTTCCAATGTCTAAATACGGATCTAATATATATTTCATTTATATATATCTAATATATTCTAAAATAATACTTTTAGAAAAATTAAATTTATTACCTTCTCTGTTGGAATTGAACCACAGCCAAAACAGGAAGCTGAGTAGCTTTAATATTTAGTCATAAAAACTTTGCACACTTTCTTACTGCAAATATATTTCCAATAAAGCTAAGCCATCGTAAGCATAAAGCATGTCCTGGGGACAAGGTGGCTGCTCTCTTTCCTACTGTAATAAGCATGGACATTCTTGAGATTTTTACAACAACTGTCTTTGCCATAATTTGGTAAGATTACTAGAAAAAAATAATGTGAAAGACTGTGCTAGACACCTTTTGTTTTCGCATCTCCTTAGGCTAGTTAGGACATTTAAAAAGAAAATGTCCCATCTTCTTCATGGCTTGTCTGATTGATGAAAAACTGCTATTACCACAAATAGGATCAAGCAAACAGTTCTGGTCTCCCACCAAGGCAGTGTTTATCCACTAAGCGACTTTCTGCATAGACCCAAACGTGAAGCAGATTCTTGCATTACGAGCAGACTTGCTCAAGGTGAAGTTTGGATAAACACATCTTAACAGGATACACTGCTATGTCAGTACATTGCCAACATTCAGTATCCTTATTTTGAAGGACCAGAGGGATAAAATTAGTAATAAACAGTATTAGAACATAACATCCATGGCTACCTTATATCTAGATGATCAGTAAAGGGGGTCAAGCAAGTCCCCTTTACTAAACACCTTACCTGTTTTAGAAAAGATCAGCTGTGAGAGATGCTGTGCAAGGGACTGAAGTGCTGAAGCTCCCCCAAGACAATCCACATCTGACACCAACAAAATGCTCTGAAGACATGTTAAAGCTCTACACTGCACTGCATTCAGTCTGAAACAAACAAACAAACAGCACACTGAGCAGGTATTTTTGAAAAAACCTGCTGAAATATAAAGAATAAGCTTGAATTTAATAAGGCTGTGATCCAGTGTGCAGTTCACAAAAACATTTGTATCTCTTTATTCAAAATCATATATCTGATCTTAAGAGCAGCCCAAAGATGGACAATCCTTCTAAGAGTTCTAAAACAACTGAATATACATGAAAAATAGTAAGAGAGACAATGAAATGCCTACTTTTTAATTAACGGTTTCCAAGACGGATTGTGCATACAGATGTCTAGAGCAACACTGTTCGGAAAAGCAGTTTTTTCAAGAATCTGAGGAGGGGAAAAAGAAAGGTTTAGCAATAAAGCCTTTTTTCCTTTTTTTTTTAATAATGTGTTCAGAGGGAAGACTGAAATTCTAGCTTAATGTCAAACAGATACTTCAAACTACGTATTTCAAAGCTTTCCAGATAGCAAATATCTTGCCTGCTAAAAATGCCAGAATTTTCCTCAATCATTTAAATGGTGCAATTATACACTGGGTTTAGCATACCATATTTTAAGTGTTCAACTGTACTAATGACAGGTGATTTTCTAGGTCTCTGCTATTCTTTCTTATTTAGCTCTTTCTTCTTAGAGATTCTGCTACAGGCTTTGCAGATAGCTGCAAGTCTGGAAGGCCTTGCCATGAAACTCTTGCTATTAAGTACAAAAAGCCTTCAAAGTTTTCCCCTTGCACCTTGATGTCTTAGGTCAGAATTTTACAATGCTGCTGAACTAGCACAGTAACTGATTCAAATAAACTTCACCTTTACAACCCCAAATAAAAATGAGCAAAACAACTCTGAAACAAAATTATCGAATTTCCTGTCAGCACCAAATACTGTATTTCAGACACTTTGTATAAAACAGGGGGAGAGGAACTTGCACTTTTTCAGTGCTGACTGTTGCCATTCATAAATGTTACTTCCACCTCATTTAGCTAACACAGAAATCTGGCTGTCATGCTTCAGCCAAGCTTCCGTTCTTTCTGCGAGTAAACTTTTTCATGTCCAAATCAAGGAATAACAACCTTTGTATTTTGGGAAAAAAAAAAATTAAAAACCCCCCTACCAGATTTCTGACACACATGACCCTTTTATTCTCACTTACACGAGGAAATTATTTAGGTCATGCAAATGATGCACCACCTCTAGGCTAAAAAAGTGAGGCCAAACTCATTTAAAAAAATTCTCCTTTCCTCAAGATGGACTGGAATAATTTGTTTGCCTAACCTGGGATACAAAGCAGGAACAAGGGCAAGACTGTACCATGTGTTGGAAATAAAATAGAAGACAATACCTTCTTAGGAATGAGGTTGTTCAGAAATGCTGAGTTAACCTCATCAGAGAGGCACAGGGGTGACAGCAGCAGCCCACTCCCCTCGTTGTACGAGTTTTCCATGAACAAGTCACTCTCATCACTGCTGGAGAGTTCTTCCCACTCGTCATCGGAGGGATCTGAGAACACAAGACAGACTTGTAAATGTAACAGCCCTCATGCAACAGGTATCCTACTTCCCAACTGAACTTGACTCTTCCACTTCTCAGTTAAGGAATCTTTAAGCTCTTGGGCTCTAACAAACTCCTCACAAACCAAGTGCCACTAAGCCACAGTTCTAAATATTTTATTAAAAAATATTTTATACTCACTGTGGCACAAATATTCTTACGAGAGAGGTTCTTCATACATGGCCATGTTAATCTCTGATATTAACAATGTGTTGTTTAAAAATATCAAAAAGAGGTAGAGAAGAAACATTTCATAAAGATTTACTAAGGTTTTAACTTGGATTGTACCATTTCACTTTCTGAGGTTGATTCAAGCATACAAATACACCAGTTTAACTTATCTACTAAGTGCAGTCAGTTTAAGACAATTGTTTCCTCTGGCAATACTGAAGCCACAGACAGATGTCCTCTGCCTGGGCAGTAACTGGGATGGATGAAGATGTTACTGTCTCCACAGCAAGGCCAGTTGAAAAGAAATTATGACAGCAAAGAAAGCCAAATAAACTCTGATAGTCATTTCAGGCAACATAATTCACACAAATTAAACTAGGTTTATAATCTTAAACCTGAACTAGGCTATACTTACATGACTTACTCTACTAGCAGACCTGTAAGGGCAGATGCGGTGAGAGGAGATCACTGTAAAGTGAATAATCTGTCCACGGCTAAAGGGGCACTTGGGCTGACAAGCACAAACTAAAATCATCATAATTTATATTTAAACCTATATATCTACGTCCACAGAGTTCACACTCATTTATCTGAAGTTTCTTTAAATCTGGTTACATTTTAACTAGTGTTTACCCAAGTCCTAAGTCTACAGGCTGGATTGATCCTCCTTTCTAACAGATGAAAGCTCTGCGTACATAGGTCAGGATATTTAACTATTGTGACAAAAAATATCACATTCACCCCCAAGTAATTTTGTCTGACAACACAGATTCTCATGAGATGTAGGTCCTGTAGTAACTACAGAAACAGCCATGCACTTCTGTGGCAAAAGGTAAATTCACTAAAAATACAGCAAGAAAGATCCAAGTGAATGCATTTCACTTGTATTGTGCAAGTTTAAGAATTTATTTGAAGGTGATGGATATGGTTTATCTCATGCAAAGGTGTGGCAACATGACCACACAGTCATGTTACTTATGGTAATATGCAATTAATTCTACAGCCATAACATGCTGGTGTTAATAGCCTTTGCATGAGAAAACGGTTGTCTTTCATGCTTTACCAAACCATGGCAGCAAGAAACGTGACAACAAAGCAGACATCCCCCTTTCAGTCTCTTGCCTCTTCTAAAAAAATTCCTTTTGCATCCTTAGAAAACAAAGAAAGCAAAAAATATCCCTTGAAAAGTAATTGATAACAGTATGAGCTGACAACGCAATTCAGCAATAACAAAGACAGCAGTTGTCATACGTTGACAGCGAGTGACCAGGGCAGAGCAGGAACTGGGATTCAGAACACTGGCCCATAATGATGATCAGGCTCCTTGTAACGTTCTGGGAAACACAGAGGCATTTCCAGCAGCAACCCCATCTTACCTAGCACTGGTAGCCCAAGAACTACAGACTGGACAGCAGTGCTGGTGTCTCTTGGCTTCTTGCCCAGGTGCCCATCAAAGGGGAGCACTCTGCTTCTTCCCAAACACTGGCCAGTGTTCAGTAAAACACATCTCTTGCCAGCCTGATTATTTCTCTCAGTTCTGTTGCAAGCTGAGTGTTTTTATGAACTCAGCATAATGGCTAAAGCTATTTCAGTCCTCAAATAATTTGAAAATTAAATGAACAGCTGCCTCTGGATTCCTCTTAATTTCTAGAGACTGTTTCTGTCTGCCCATGAATGGGTAAAGTACTGTAGCGAAATACAACACAATCAATCTTACATTACACTGAGTGAATGGCAGAATATGCAGCTTATCCACAAGAGATTTTCCAATTAAAGGGAAAAGCTTATGAATTACAGCTCATTAGATGAGAAATGCAGTTATGAAAGGAGCTTCACACACTAAGTGCAGAATTTCCTTGTGCTGTTAAGAAAAAAAAAGTCACCATTGGGAATAACTGGGAATTACTGTGGGTTTTATTAGAACCGGAAAGTTTTACTCAGTTACTTTCTACACAATTACTCCTGAGTAAGGCTAAAATTACGATAGCAATCAAAATTTTAAGGTTTTGGAAGGTTTAGGGGATTAGTCTTGTTTGTTGGCTTTTTAAAGTAGAATTTGATAACTCTCATTTGTTTTCCTGAAGATTAGAAAAAAGCTATCAAAACTGAGCTTCAGAGTTCATAAAAGTTACAGAATATTTATTTCCTACTCCCCTCCAAATAACAGCCTCTCCTTCTCCTCCTCCTCCTAAAAAGCTCACAAAGGTAGAACTCTGGAAGCCTAGACCTACATTGTTGCTAGAGTTGCATGCAAAAGCTGTCCCTACTCCTAATTTTGCAACACTTGCAGTATCAAAACTAAATCAAAGCTACAAGATTTATCTGCTTTAAAAAAATTGATGCCCCCATCCTGCAATAAGATTTGCACACATCTTGTATCAGAAGAACACTCAGACCACACTAACTGAACAAAGGTTTTGCTGTAACACTTTAGGAAATATCTCTTTGGCGTGAGTGCTTTTTTATTTGTTCTTAAATGTTGGCACGTGCAGTATCATGCAAAAAAAACCCCAACACTTAAATTAGTAATAGAAATGACAACCTACTCTGCCCCCAGATGAGGATATAAGGGACACTATGCCCATGGGCATTCGCTCTAAAAAACCCGGATGACCAAACAGCAAACTAAATCTGACCTATTCAGAAACAAAACACACCACAACACTTGCAATGAACAAGACTCCTACAAACCTTCACTGCAGCACATATTAACAATGATTTCCAGAGCAGTCTGCTGAGCCGTCAGTAAAGCTGTCACTTCTTTCAGTTCCCACTTATCAGACTAAAAAAATTAAAAACATGAACCAAATTTGATTTTGGAAAACAACATTTAAGTGCCATTTAAAGATTCTGCTGTCAGTTAAATATACAGTCCAGCCATTCCCTCTTCTCAGTCTACACCCAAACTTGAAAAAAAACCCCAAAACACAAACCCAAGTGGTGTTATCTACCATCTTTTTATTGGATGTTCCAGAGAAAATTTTATTCTCAAGGAATGCCACTTGCACTAAAGCTGTCCAAAAGCCAGTCAGCCACACTCACCGGAAGTAAATCTGAAACGTCATTTTCTCTTCTGAGTTTCCCTTTTGGTACTTCTTCCATGTTATCATCTTCACTCAAAACACAGTTTTCTGTTAGATCACGCATGTTTTCCTCAGTTTCTGCTTCCACAACAAGTTTTAACCTGTTTTTTTCAGCTTCATTCATATGAATAATTGTTTCACCAGCATCTATTGCCAATGATTCTGAAAATATCTTCAGGATTGCATTAACCGTGCTTCCCAGGCTGCCTGGTGGAATGGTATCCTTTATATTCCAGATAGTGCCTAAATATGAGGTAACCAAATTATATAAATTATTAAAGTGCTCAATTCCCAGCTCTGTAACAGCCATTTTGTAAGGACACAGCCTCCTTATACTTAAAATACCCAGTGCTTCTATTCACTACAAAGGTTCAAGTCTTTTCTCTACAGATTTGTATTTTTTTTATAACATTTCATATACCCATCTGTAATAATTGTTATGCCCACATCTTAAGCTCAAGTAAATTTCAGCATGTAAATATTTACAGAATATTTACGTGGAGCAACCTTGCTGTCGCTCTGTACCTGAGGTAACAAATCCACATGCAAGAATCATTTTCTAAGGATTCTCAGAATTAATTTATTACACTCCAGTATCAAAAATCATCATGGTTAAAAGGATTTGAGGTAACAAAAATTCAAGGCAGAGAATCTGAGGTAAAAAAATCTACACCTATTAAGATCAAAACAACTCTTGTACCACTTACTGACTCATTTCATTGTTGAAAACCAAAGCTGGCTATCACACTGAGCAGGGGCTGAATTCAGAATCAAGCACTTAAGACAATTTTAAAACTAGTTGCAAATAACTACTTGCAGTTCCAAAAGGCAGATATAACCTCACAAACCATCTGTACAGGCCTTGACAATCAGATGTCCAGATCACAGCAGAGAAGACTAAGCCTTCTGTCCTTCCCAGCCTCCTTTACCTGCCATGCTCCCCATCCCAAGGCAGTGAACCCCCTGAGCACTGTACCTGCTATCAGTGTTCTCAGAAGGATGTGCTTCATGGTGCTCTCTGGACACAACATCACTGTTTCCAGTATTTGTTGTGCAGAAGCATTAAATGAAGGAAGAAGATCTGGATTATCTTCTGTCACTGCCTGCAAGCAGTTTGCTGCAGCAAACAACAAGAGCAAACAATTAACAAACCCAGTAGCAGCTTTCACTCTGCTAATGAGAAAGCATTATCTTCCTGAAAGCTGGAGTCATGAAATGCTGACACAGGAAAAAAAATCATGCAGCATCACGTTGTAATGGCCTGACACTGTCCTTCACAAGCTGTGTTTTAGATTAAAAGATATTCTGTGGCAAACCTGTTCATAAAACACATGACGACAACACTGCATCAGCCATGGAATTAGTTGTATTCATTTCAGCTACTCAAAATTAAATTTTGCCTGTGTATACTGACAATGGACTACATAAAAAAATGTTGGGAGCACACACACCTGTATGACCATTATAAAATTAACAAAAACACTACTGATAAAACCACAGTGAAAGTGATTGGAACTGTCTGGCGTTTTTTTTTAGAAGAACCATCTCCACTGCTCAACAAATTAAACCCTCCATTACCAAAACATGAAAACAAAATGAAAAACACAGCCTCCCTCTAAAGCCCTCTTCCCACAAAATTTTTCTTCCCATGTAACCACCAATAAGCCATTCTCCTCTGGACTGAAAACAAGAACAACAGATGTCAACTTCTTTATCACGTGCTGTTCAAAAAAGAATTTGAAGTCTTATACTCCATGCAAAGGTAAGCAATGCTAAAGCAGGTCCATTATGCAATGAACGTAATATCAGTGTTACATTCATATAGTAAAAAAAAAAAAAGTATCTTTAAACCCTTATCTTTTCGTTTTACCACTTACCTACTGAAATAGCCAGATCCACATTTGTGGCAAATTTCTTCATGTAATGTAACACAGCCTCCAGACATCCTTCTTTATTGAATATGTATAGGCCAGTATTGTTGCATTCACTAATGTGTGGAAAAGATCAGTCAAACACTTTTCCAGGAAAAGAAAATATTGTAGCAACATTTTAAGCACCCCATACTTGTTATTACCCATGTTTTTAAAAAAATCCCTAAGAATTATGCATTAGTCAAAGAGCTATCCCTTCATTACTGAGGTTATGATCAACTCCATACAAGATGCTGAAAGAGAAGCTGCAAAATCCTGGACACTTTTGAGGAAAGTTGTCTTGTGCCAGTTGCTTCCTCACACAGTGTTTGGGAGTTTATTTGGGAGCCTAACTCCAGTCTCCACCTGGAGTGTGAAAGGCAGCTCAGAGCTGTGGGATGCAAGCCCACCCAGGGCTTCCTGCAGCCACAGGAGACTTCACCCACAAACCCACTGCCAGCAGAGCAGGCTGCTGCCTCTCACATCAGTATTCACTCACTCCACAAAATGACTGCTCTTACCTTTCAGAAATGCATTTACTTTCATTATCCAACAGTGAGATTTGTGTTTCTTCAAGTTCTCACAGCTACTCTCTCTTTTAAACTGATGTATTGATCCAAGACTAAGTCAAACTGAAAAAAGCACAGGAGCTACCTAGCTACAAGGGTCTTCAAAATTTAAGTTTGAAAATATTACATCTCAGTATCAATGCTGGCCCTAATTTTATCAGTACCAAACTTAGCAATGAAATCAGTTCACATTCATTGCCACAAAGTTCAAAATACAGAAGTGATTTACATCACACTTAATGATCACACTTCCTGTTCTCAAGCACTGACAAAAAAGCCAAAAAAAAATGAACACACAACATTGTTGAGTCAGAGTTACAAAGGGTCATGCATTCTGTGCAAGATGCTGAACAAGCAGTTTATCTACTGTTCTAGATTCCAATCCCTAAAAAATAAATATCCCAGTCTAGAAATATAGAAAGAAATAAGCCAGCAGCCATATCACACAGACAGGCATAGAGGAAGTTCCATTGAGGCACTGTACAGCACTAAACAAAATCCTGTATGCAAAGTGCATAATGGGAAAAAAAAGGAAGAGAAACAATGCAAAGTTCAAGGAGAACTTTTGGAACAGATTTGTATCACTTCAATGTTTACAGTCATTTCTGTATTAACAGTGTTGCCATTTCTCTTCCTTCACCTGGTGTTTCCAATATAAACTACTAATAGAACAATTTACATTATTTTCTCACATAATAAGTAGATTTTTATCAGTGTCTCAGTAACTAAGGGATAGTTACCCCAAACAGTTAATACTAATTTTTGGAATGACCTGCAGAGGGAGGAAGTAGTATAAAAACTCTTCATATTCCTAGAGTACTGGAGTCCACTGATCAGAATTTCATTTTCTCCATTTCTTGTAACATGATATGGATCTACAGGAAATACATGCAAGATGCCACAACCCAAACTGTACAACAGACTATGACAGAACATGTTCAGAAAACAGGATCAGAACCCAGGATGAAGAACCAGCAGAAAAAAGATTTGTTACTCTTCTAAAACTAATGACCAACACTGTGCACTTCTAGAATCCTTCACTTAAAAAAAGTAATCTACACTAGAAGATAAACTCTTATTTCAGATGAGATGAGGGCTCACCGTTATTAAAGCAAGGTACACGTAGGAATAACACAATCAGAATCAGCAAATGAATGCATCTTCCCATGCCAGGACAGTAACTTCTTTTCTGCCTCCATTAGCACACTCCTTTTCAGGAACAATTTAATTTACCTAAAATGCCAGGGTTTACACAGCACTTACCATATATTCCACAGCAAATTAATAGCCTCATTGGCTATGTCCTCAATATAATTTTTCTTCATCCCTCTGCATTTCTTTGGAGAGAGCTGGTTAGCATCTAGTCCAGTGGTGCACTACAACCAAACAAAAGAACCAGGGTTGGGAAACAAGCCACAAAGAGGAGCAAAACTTTAAAATATTAGCAGCAGTGAGTGGAGAGATCCTCTCATTATGTGTTTATTACCAGAAAACCTGACTAGTTTCCTTTCTCTATGAAACCTTTCTAACTAAAAAAAAATACCTAGGAATTTTAGAACTTGAAGTTCCGTTTCTTGCTAATAGTCTGTATGCAACTGTCAACAGTTCTTTCTAACCACAAAGATCAATTCAGCTAATACCTTACTCTGCTTTATAGTAATGCTATTGCTCATATTTTAAAATGGGAAAGAAACATACAGAAAATGATGGTATTGCTCAAGGTTGCTCATACAAAGACAGCAGGTAAGAGAACTCAATGCAATTTCCAAACTGCAGTGCAACACCTGGACCAAACAAAGAATACAAATTCAGAACAGGTTATTCTACAGTAACTACCCAGCTGTAAACCCAAACATCCATTTAGACAAAATTGCTCACTAAAAAAACCTCACTAGAATAATGTTGCAACATAAATGAAGGACCTGGATTCTCACTGACAGAATAAACTTGTCTTGACTGACATTACAGACCCAAAATCTCCAGACCTTTCACTCAAAAAATCATCCTAGGCAGCAAACCCCACCATGACATAAGTTAGCTGGCCAGGAGGCAGAAGGTAGTGCTTAGAAATCTCTGGAATAACTTTTGTATCATTAAATCTATTGAAACATTCTTTTAAAAGATCTTTCAAGTATCTTATTTTAATGATAGCTACAAAAATAGAACTATTTTTGTATATGGGACAATTCAATGCCTAGATCAGGTTTAAAATCAAAATAAAAATAAACACACCTCTTTCAAAAGTGCAACCAGGGGTGTCATGATGTCATTTGTCACCATGTCATCACAGACATCAAATCCTCCACAAGCGCTCAGATTTCTGGGGAAACCAAAAAAATTAATGCTTTGGATAAGATACAGTACTTCCCAGGAATGTTTTAAAAAACCCCATGCATATGATATTCTTCTCAAAAGGTTATGATACTTTTTCTTATAAAATCAACTTGCTTAATCAGTAGCTTTAATCTTCTACCTCACTAACACAAGAGAATAACTTTGGTGCTAGGAAAAAAAAAAAAATGATTTTCATTTACTCATCAAGTGTAACGAGAAAGCTTATCTGTACTAAAACATCGCAACACAAAATGCCATACAAACTGCACTCAGGTTCTATCTATTTCCTCATAAAGCCATATATTTCTAGCATAAAGCCTGCTCCTGACATTAAAGTCTCACAGAGCAAGAAACACCCCTCTCTCACAGGACTTCATCTGACATGGGCATAGTTACTCAGACCAGAATTAAAGCAAGAGAGGCTGGCACTCGAGTTCACAGCTGGCAGCAGCAGAGCCCCACTGTTTCCCCGGTGCCAGGACCCCTCATTCTAGCTGTGCAGTACCAAGGGCTTACCGGAGAGCTCCTGCTGCTGTCTCCCGAACGGCTAAACTGTGATCCATCAGCAAGGGCCCCACACAGCGCACCACGTCCCTCTGCACAAAGGCTGGGATGACGTGCTTCTGCTGCAACAGCTTGGAAATACTGGCACAGGCATACTCCCTCACTTCAGCACTCGGGTGCTGCAGCTACGGAGACAGACAGGGCAGATGACAGGGAGGGAAAAGAGAGCTGGAAGGTTTTACTGAGTGAAAAGATTGATCAGGGCCAGCACTGTCGCTCCCATTTTACTGCTTCTGAATGGAAGCAGGAGCTTTTAACTTCCATGAAAGTTCATAAATCCTTGCCTGGGTTATATGTGTTTAACTATATGACTAGATAAATGCTATTCTGGATATTTGACAAGAAAGCCATAGTCCAGAAACAGATTTGACACTAGCTGGCACTGGTGAGACCACAATTACCATGTATTAAAAAAAGGACGGGGGGGGTGGGGGGGGGTGGAAGAATATCATCAAAGAAGTATAATAGGCATAACACATGCCAACACAAAGAAACACTAAAGAATCAAAAAATACAAAAAAATTTACAGCCTTTAAATTAAAAGCATCTGCCTAACAACAAGAAATAAGTGTTCCCTGCATTCCCCAAGACAATACTGACTTGTGCTGTAACAGAGTTTTAGGTGAGATACAAGAATTACAAACTGCAAAAATAATAACACAGTAGAAGTGCATATCCTGGAAGGTCATAGAGTTCGTTAAAAACCTAACAGAAGAGATAAACATCTGCTGAAGAGCAGAACAGAAGAGTGGTAACATCAGCTCCTGCCTCCATTGAAAAAGTTGTCTCAGCTCATCCTCACCTGTGCCTTTATTTACTCTCTCTTCCCCTCTCTCTCCTAAACAGGTTAGTCCAGAAGAATAATCAAGCACTGATTTGTTCAATGAATTCAGCTGGATGAAGTGAACAAGGGGGATTTAATTACTTAAAAGGAAAACGGATTTTTGCTTCTGATTCTACAGAAGGAGGTTTACGCCGGTTTTCATCCGCAATATTTAAGCCAGGACTATGGCCTATAAGTGGCCAAACCCAGCCTTTTTCAGCATTTTCTATCCGTTATTCCTTACATGTGGCTCTTGGACTCATCGCTCTGACCACCTGTAGAAGCCTCCGGCCGGGGAGACGGACCCTAAGCCCTGCAAGAGCTCCTTGGCAGCCCCCGCGGGCACGAGGGGCGCGGAGCTGCGCCGCCCTGCCGCGGCCGGCGCGCTGGGGAGCGCGGGCGGTGCCGCCCCGCC
>VWZW01000978.1:1711516-1736707 GCA_013397115.1 Edolisoma coerulescens | reverse complement strand
TTTTTTTACAAACAAGGTTTAGGCAACGAAGCACTAACACTTACATCATCACAGGACATATTATATTCTGCCAAAACAGTTCGACATCGGGCTGCTATACTGTGTGGATTGTGTCAAGGAAAGCAGCTAACACTTGTACACACAGTAAGCAAAAATTAAAAAAGCAGTACTGGCATAGGCTTCAACAACTGCAGTAACTACACTTGTAACCTGACAAACATTATCAAAGGATACATTGAAGGTGCCACCACTCTTTTATGTATTCCAGCAAAGAACAAGCCTATTAGGGTAATACAGCTAATTGTGAAAAATGGGTGATTCCAAAGTGATGTGAAAAATGATACCTAGGAAAGAAATCAGATTAGTCCCACTGCATACTTTCTAAAACACACAAAGTCACTGCCTAGGTCGTTTAACTAAAAATAAAATACTGTTCCTAGCCATTTCCAAGTACTTGGGAACAATTCTTTAGATAAGCATTCAGCGTACACTATTTTGGCAGGCATTATCCCAGGACACATTCCACAACAATTCCAGACAGCTTGAGAGCTTTACTAAAAATCATCTCCCAGTTTCATGTGAGAACCATGTTTAGCCTTTCAGTTTTCAATACACCACTTGACTGCAGCACCAAGCTATGGGACACACCACATTTGGCATTAGCCTGACCTTACCTTTTGTGTCTCTGGGTCTATTAACCAGTTCCAAGCCCCAGTTGCTGTGCAGACTGATACCACTATCAAAATCACTGATGAAGAAAAGAATGAGAGTCATAAACAGTATACCTCACTCGTATTTAAATGCACTTATTTTTCAGCAGCAACTCAAGCATTTCTTTCTTTTCTCACTTCTGAGGGAGTAAAAGCTTCTAACTGGAAAGCAGAAATGAAAATATGCAAAGAAACTTCTAATATGTGAAACCCTAAGGATTCTGTACAAGCTTCTTCGACAGAACAAGTACATCTGAAAATCTAAATTCTGTCAAGTAAAAACATCCTGGTCCTTTGAAGAAACCAAAGTTATCTTTTCAAGAGAAAGTTGAAAACGATCCAACAAAAACATAGAGCTTCTTCTCTACATCATATAAATACTTTCTTTTCAGGATAACAGGACAAAAACTTAACACTGGTTACACACCCCATTCTAATTAAAATAGAAAGTCTCTCTTTTATGTGAATTACAAAACAAGCAGTCTGGGAAAAAAACATGAGCCACTGAATAAAATACAGGTTATGCAAACCTCATTTAAATATGCTTAAGAGTTTCCAGTATTTCTTTTTAATTATAACAGACAGAAAATAGCGATTTTGGAAGCCAAATGCATTCCTAAAGTTGGTGTGTGCAAATATAGCAGAACTACAAATAAATATCTGCTTGCCTCCTGATTGCTCAGAAAGAAGGGGGTTTGAGGTGGTGGTAGTGGTGTTTGGTTTTGCTTTTTAAGTAGTCATTCCTTCAGTTTCTTCATTCAAAGTTGACTTCTCAGGAGAAAAGATACTATTTTATGCGTTCCAAAAAGAAGTCTGTATTCTTTGAGTAGGAAAACTTCAGCAGAGTCTCAAAAACAAAACAAAGTTGTGTGTTTCCACCACAGAGTACTGATCCCAGAGCTGGCAGCATCTGTGGTACTTTTTGCCTTTCCCTCTCCTTCAAACTTTCCTGTCACAACAGAGCTGCCTTTATGGCATGCTGCTATAACTTTTTCACCTTCAATTTTACAGGGACTATCTCACCTGGTCATATTTAGTTTAAGTGACTATAGCAACTGTCTGGGAAGTCTGAGCCCTGAAGAAAAAAACTTCAACAACATAAAAACCAGAATAAAAGAGCAACAAACACAACAACTTATTGTTCCAGCTATTTCCAGAATTCAGCCTTGAGCCAATTCAAGCTCAGCCTCATTCTTCTAACTCTGACTAAAGTATTAGTTTATTATCCTGCATTAACTTGTTGCAGAGTGTTTGAATGTACGCCACAAATTTTAAAGCAAGTCTAAATACAAATTTTTCTTTGGGCAAACTTAAATAAAAGATACACACTGGTAAATCTAACAAGCTTGAAAGACAGAATCCTATTTATTACTTGGAACATCAAACTTACTTCTCCAACGTCCTGTAGCTGGCTGCAAACATGCAATGTATTCAGTAAGTCTTCGTTCAAAAGCTTTGAGATCTGGGGAGGATGTACATCAAGCATAATTAGAGCTTCATCCATTTAGTCAAATTTTAAAGTAGAAGATAAAAGGAATTCCCTTTTCCCCCGTGCACACCCAATTCTTAAACAGGCAGAGAAAACCAATGCAATGATCATTTATATGCAATAAAAACCCAGTCATAGTAGCTTTACTCAACTTCAGGTAAAAAGTACAGTGGTGGAGCTAATCTAAATGCAAGAAACATTCCCACTTAGAAAAAAGGAAAACCAATACAGTTGAGAAATCACACTATTTCAGACATCATTGGAAATACTAAGTTAAGACTTATAGTAACTTAAATTGCCTCTCAACACAAAAAAAAAGTATCACATTTTGAAGTATATCAGGAAACCATTAAGTTCTATTATCAATATAATGGCAATTCAACAAAAAAGCTAGCCATTTGCTGCTGTTCAAGGGATTATTTGTAGCAATGTGGCTTTGATGACTTTGTTTCGTAGAAACTTTAAGTGTCATGATATATACACACACATATGCAAAAAATCCCACAGCAAACACTAGTCCAATAATCTTATTCCAATTGCTATTTTTTTTGATAGATCTTTCTTCATATTGCCATGGTCTCTTCTCCCATGGTCTTTCCACTGAAATTGCTGTTAAATCCATTTCAGGTTGATACTCCTAACTGCCTCCAAAGAGCTGTTTCACCTGAAGTCCGGGTTAGATTTACACTTCTGTTCAACACGGTCAATATTTGACAACATTCCAGTCAAAGCCAGACTTCTACCTGGAGTTAAGTTTTAATTAGGATCAAGTTAACTTTCGGCTAAAGTCTCCATCAGCATCAATGTGGAACTTCAACTTCCAACTATTGCTATATTAGTTATCACAATAAAGCAATTGAAGAATAGCTTAGAAGAAATAAATCTATTATGATCACTACAAAAGCAGTTTTCTAAACTGTGAATTTATTCCTAAGTGGTTTGCAGGTGAATTTATGGGGGATGATTACAGTATCTTGACCTCAGCCACAAAACAGCTAACTAGTCTTAATTACTGCCAAGAACACGGTAGTTAATGGCCTGTCCTCCACTTCCCTTCTGGGGAAGTTAAACCACTGCCGGCAATTACAGCTAATTAACAGTTCCCTGACTAGCACAAACCCCTCCAACTAGTCACTGAAGCGGGGGGAACACAAAGCACCACATAAAAACCTGCTCTTTGAGAAACAGCACCCTGAAGGCATAAAAACAGGCCATCGACAACAAAGCCCTCTAGAAAACACATAACGCAGCTATCACTGAAACAAAAAATGAAAAAACCCTCTTTCAGTAAAAAAGAAAATTGAAGTTTTAACTTATTTTCAACTATGCACATTCTAAGAACCTTCTCTGAGTTGATCCCTTTGGCAGCTGTGACTAGCAGGGCACGCTGCGGGGATCCCTCAGCTTGCACAAGCATAGCAACAAAGCCCCGACAACGCCGGACCATCGGTTCCTGTCGACATTGCCTACTTCTAGTGCCAGCTACAAAACACCTGCTAATTCCGAAACAGGTGCATTTTTAAAATCCCTACCAGTCTTTGGACACTAAAAGCTCCTTTCAGGGTTTTGACATCATGTAAGCTGTAACTTCGAAGAACTTGTAACCCAAACCATCCAGTGTTCCCAGACAAGAAGGGGCTATTTGAAGTCGTGTTCTTCAAATGCAAGAGGAGCCCTGCCACAGTGTAACGCCTAGAGGGGCTCAAGGGCTGTAAGAAACGCGTCTCACGCAAAAACCCGTGAGCGGGGAAGGAGCTCCCACAGCACAAGAGGATTTTCATCAGCTAGAGCCGAGCAGCGGCACGGAAAGGAACCGCGGGCACTCCCTCCTCCCAGGGCAGGCAGCAACCCCTCAGCACAGGCCCTCCCGCGGGCCCTGCTCTCCGGGCCGGCCGGGGAGCAGCACAGCCCGCCCCGAGCGCAGGACGCCTCGGTGGCCCAGGAACCCCGCCCTAGCTCGCCTGTCTGGGCCGAGGAGGAGCGCCGGGAGCGCGGTGCAGAGGGAGCCGAGGCCTCCCGCGGCCGCTTCGTCCCGCTCCGCAGGGATGGGGCAGCGCGCTCGGGCAGCCCGGGCGCAGAGCCGGCAGCTCCCGGCTCGCCGAAGAAGCAGCTCCGGGCTCGCTCCGAGCGGCCGCACTCACCNCGGCGGGTGGTGTCGAGCAGCTGTGTGGGACTTTATTTATTAAACAGCAGCTTCGCGGTTTTTTCTTTCTTTTGCACCTCCTAACACCCTCACACAACTTGAGAGGGCTTTCAATATAAGTGTCTGGGCAGAAAATAAAAGCTAGAAAAGATACAATGTTCTTCCTTCAAGACAGCCCAGAGTCGACTTCTAGATTTGTTCATCTGGGGGCTTTTCTACAGCCCTCCCACTTGCAGTCACCAGCCAGCGCTCCGGCACGGCCGGGCTGCTCACCCAGGTGCTTGTGAGAGCCATTTCAGGGCACAGATTTAAAGGCTGCTTTTGAAAATAGGTTCACCAAGACTGACCTGTGATCTCTTCAGTAGGGCCAGGCAAAGCTTTTGCAAGCTACAAGCACAAGCAGCAGGCTGACTGTCCTGCACACGCAATTTCAATTCATCGGGGATTCTGTGCAGGAGGATGGCCCTGGGGCAAGAAGACCATCTGCCTCTGGGTGTGGGGCCTGTATCTCTGTTAGGAGAAGGGGTGCCAGGTGCTTGCACACATCACCCCTTACCCTCCATCCCTTGGGTTTATTGCTGCAGGAGCGGTGTGGCACCAGAGGGATGGCCTTTGGATAGGGACAGCAACAGTGATGGTGTCCCTGCTGTGCTGCCAGACCAGGCCTGCTCATCCCGGCTGTGCTCCAGCGGTAGCAGTCCTGTCCTGGATGGCAACAGCTGAAATAGTGGTCATCCAAAAGTAGTGCTGAAAGCTTGGGTTTCTTTGCCAGTTGTAAGTGTCCCATTGCACATACAGGGATCAGCCATCATGATCCCACAGCCCTGCCTGCTGCTGGCCCAGCTGGGCTACAGAGGTAACTGAACTGGTCTGTTTTCTAAATGAAAGCTTTCTGAGTTACCAAGTGACATGATTAGTGAGCTCTCCGGGGACCCGGGCTCTCTCCACCGCCATCTGTTTGCAGCTAACTGGTACTGGAGCCTGGACTGTATTTTGTAGTCCAGTAAGAATTTTGTGTTGCTTAAAGCAGAGGAGCTGCAGTGCTCTCGGGGTTGAAATGTGGTGGAATTTCTCTCCTTCTGCTTCTGAAAAGGAACCTAGAAAAATAATGAAAATATGATTTATAGTAATTTTGCTCTCATTGGTTTAAGCACAATTACAAAAAAATTGCATTTTCTAGAAATTCATACATTACTTTTGCTTTAGTGATGGCTCACTGAATGTATATGATGGCGTTTTATTTTCTTAAGAGTGTTTGAGTCCAGCTCATTATAGTTTTACCTAGTTAGTTTACACCAGTTTTGACAGTGTAAAAAACAGAAGAAACACTAATGTTTCTTGGTGGTGGTTGGAATTATGTCTGCTATGTGGAAAGGCTGAACACCTCAGTGGTGTTTTTTCTGGCTGTTGACAAAGACTGTAGCAGATATTAGCACTGGAGTATTTCACTGAATCAAAAGATCAGAGTGTGGAAAGTAGATGTTTTCTTCCTTACCACAACTGTACTCTTGCAGTTTGTAGAACCTTAAATTAATCAGACCCCAAGAAACTGGATGCTGCTCTGAAACATGGAGTTCTCTGCATAGCCCTTGGAGATTTCCAGCATCCTGAAAGGATCAGAAAGTTGTAATTTGCATTAGGCTATTTATACTTCTGTGAGCTTGCTGATGTGCAGATCTCCTCTGATCTTTTATGTTGCTCCAGCTATTAGGTTTATGTCTGAACAGATACAGATATCATAAAGCTGGCTTTTATTCAAACTTTGATGATTTGTGACACTTAGTGGCTGAACCTACATCAGGAAAAAAAAAATTCCAAGAGCTATAACCCTTGAGATACTTAAGTAAATTATAATTCCTTTATTGTTTTTAATGTAAAACTTCTTGGACAGTTAAAAATGTTTTGGGCTGTTTTTCTTTTTCCCCCAAATAGCTTTTACTGTCTTCTGCATAATTCTGTTGACTAGCCAAGATAAATGAGGCAAGACAATGTAACTGTCATCACACTACAACTATGACTTGAATAAACTGTTTCTTAGGGTTAGTGCATCTATTAATAGGCCTTGATATCTTTTTCTGCCAACACCTGTGAAGCCTTAAAATTACCAGCTTAAGGAAAAGGGCTCAGTGTACGTTTGGATTGCTTCACAATGCTGAGGTGATTGGAAGAACCATGCTTTGTCAGTTTAGAGTGCTATCTCAAGTATCTCTTCTCAAGGTGCAAGGGATGCATCTTCCTGAGTTTTGGTATCTTTGGTATCTATTTCTGGTTCTCACAGCTGTACTTGGAGCATAATGTGAGAGCATCTGTTGGCAGCATCTGCTATCAGAGATAATTAGGATGGGTCACTTGTTTCTCAGTGCGATTGCTTTTCCAGCCTTCTGCATTTTTTAGTCTACATATCCTTTCTCCTACTCATTTTCCTCTGAACAATCCCTCCCTCTTGAGGCAACATGTTACTTCAGAGATACTGGGGTAATGTTTAAGGCTGTTACATATTTAGGCTTTTTGAATTTACTAATCCTGTATTTTTATAAATCTGTTTACTGTAGTAACTGCCTTCCACGCTTGAAGAGTATAATCCTAACTTGCACTTAGTGATACGAGGATAATGTTTACATGCTTTATATTCCTTTTTTGAGTAGATTTTGGATGCTTAAAGCTTAAATCTTATCAAGAGACTGTCCTTTTTTTCTTTATTCTATCTCATTTTCCCTGAGAAGTCTTTTACTTATCTACAGTACTGCTGGGGTTTTTCTGTAAGAGGATCCATATTCAGGACTTCTTGGTTTAGACAACAAAAAAAAGTCTGATCAGAAAACTCCATTACTTTTTTTTTTTTTTTTTCAGAAGGCCTATAGAAAATATTTTAAAGTAGCCTGGAAGATGAGCTTCATCAAATAGATGTGTATTCTGTAGAAAAGAGAATGCCTTTTGTTAGACATCTGAACAAAGTCCAGAGTATCATCTCTACACAACATAAGTATAGTGCAGAAATATGTATTTTGTATGCCTGGCTTGATGTAGTAGAAGATTCATTTTCACTTCTTAGAATTGTAGTATGAAACTTGTTCTGCCATGTTGAATATAAGTTATGGTTTGAGAGGCTATAACTGGTTTGAATTTTGATAGTCTGAAAAGCTAATTTGTGTTCCTCTGCTCTTTTTCTGCAACTGGAGTGAGGTTTTTTATGCTTCTAGGTACTTACAGCAGGTGTGGTAAAACTTCACTGTCATAACACTTCAGAAGACAGGCTTCTTTCATTCAGGATATCTTAATTCCTTATTTAGCCTATTATTCTTCTTTACACATCTGTCACACGAGAGGCACATCAGTTTCTGAGCAAGAAATCAAATCACTGCCAGCAATCCAATAAGAATCTGCATTTCTGATGCTTCAGTAATTTGCTATTTGTGAATCAGACCATGATACTTCTTATGGAATGTGACTGAACTTGCACTGCTGAACTGGCTCTGCATTTCTGTTACTTACTTACTGTGCTGAATTGGCTTTTACTCAGAAATTAGGCCCAGCCACCCCAGCCCCTCTGATAACCAAGGACCAGCTGGAATGCAAGGGCATTTATTTTCTGCCAAATTTACCTACACTTAGCACAAGAAACTCCCTCATCAACTCATGTTCACTTTTTTGTCACTTTTATTAGGATATGGATTCTTGCTCAGTCTTGAACCATATGTATTCAGCTTTTCCATTTTCTAGTCCTTCCCACTTAATTCCCAAGTAGAGTCTTCTTAGCCTCTTATTCCCTATGTTCTCCCACACGTTATATTTGGTTTTCTAAAAGCTGTCAGGGAACAGATGTACTCATCTGATTTTGCTGTGTATTCAAGGCTGCTTTAGTCCTTCAAATGTCACTCCTGGTATGATAATAGAGTGACAACGTTGTCTTCTTTTACTGACTTTCAGGTTGAAAGTGAAGTGTTTAGAACAAGGACATTTTTCTTTGAAATCTTAGATTTATGCCAAAGACATTGCACCATAACAATACAGGCTAATGGGAAAACCAAATTGTTATTAGTAACAGTGTAGAGAAGCCAAGACTGGAAGCTGGATTAGTTTAATTTCTTTTGGAGGTAGCAGTGTGGTATCCGTGCTGTGGGCAGGCAGACCCTGAGAGGTGTTCCTGTGTGCCTGGTCATTCCCCGTGGGTGTGTCCCCATCTCCCTCCCTGGCTGGCAGCTGCCACCTCTGACTGGGGCAGCCCTTAGATGTTCTCAGCAGCTGTGATGGGTGCAGAGCACAGTGGGACAGGTTGTGGTGCTGGAACAGCTGCCTTCCTATGGCATCTTCCTGAGAGCTGGCATCTAATCCCTTGTTTGAACTGCTCTGCTCACAGCCTGCCTTGTGCCAGACACAGGAGTAGGAGGTTTGTTGGCTTTTGAAATGATGAGCCATGTACACTGCTGGCTTGCCAGGATATGCTGTCGGTCTTGTTGTATTTCTTGTTGTTTCCAGCCATGGTTTTGGGCATTTGTTTGTTCAGCCTGAGATCCTATTCACAGCAGCTGCTGTGAGGGTTGTTTGCATTTAGTTGTCTGCTTGTCCTGTAGGGTTAAAGTTTGATACTACTTTTGCAGAACAGGGATTCCTTCCAGGCTAATAAGTGGTTCTTAT
Source organism: Edolisoma coerulescens (assembly GCA_013397115.1). Taxonomy (NCBI): domain Eukaryota; kingdom Metazoa; phylum Chordata; class Aves; order Passeriformes; family Campephagidae; genus Edolisoma; species Edolisoma coerulescens. The sequence goes on along the minus strand of VWZW01000978.1, from coordinate 1,727,730 downwards.
TAAAAACAAACAAAATAACCACAGGCACAAAAATCTGGTTATGACTTTTATCTCACATAGCTCCATCCCATACCTGCTTCCAGAAGGGCATATTCTGAAATAACATGGCAATCCCTCTGTTAAGTAAACTTCCCTTGCTTTTCTCTCTGTAGTATTGCAGCTATACCAGAGAAGTGGGAGATAATTTCTCTTGAGGTTTTTGATTAATCATCTTCTGAGGAAAAAACACTGTTTCTAGATAAATACAGAATCTAAATGGAGTCTTTATGTTTAATTATTTGTACTCAGGTTATCAGTACCTTTAAAAAACAAAATCCGTTGTTAGCGCCCTTATAACTGGCAATCCTGAACCCACTTTCCTGTTACTTCAATAAACTGTACTATTTATGAATCCATAATCATGGAAGTTCTTACTGAACTCAGCCAGACCTATAGTGCTAAATTGGTTCTAGTCAGAAATCAAGTCTGGTCACACCCAGCCCCTCTGATCTCTGAGGACCAGCTGGAATGCAAAGAAGGGTTTATTTTCTGCTAAATTTCTATTCCCTTAATGCAAAAGTCGCTTCTAGATGCTGATGCTTAATGAAGGCACTTGCTGCTGTATACACTTCTCAGTACCTCTTTACGTAGGGGAAAAATGGATGTAGCAAAAGCTTTAGAAGCATCTTGTGTAAGCAGAAAGTTTGGCTTAAAATGTCCCACTGTGGCTGCAAATTTTTGCTGTGACTGTTGTGATGTCAGTGTACTTCTTTAGGTTTTATTTAAGCAATGTCAGGAGGAGCTGACTGAGCTGCTCTAAGTGTGTTATAAGGCATTCAGTAATTTAGGCAAACCCAAAGAAGGAAATCTGACCTTTTCACATCTCCCTAGAGTTTGTTAATGAAGAGTGGTGAAGGAAAAATAGTCCATCACTTCTAGTTGATATGACACTCTTTACAAAACAAACGTAGTGTGAAGATCTATTAAATATGCTTATTTTATCACTTTAACACTTTGGATTAGTCTAGCTCTTAAAAGTCTTTTCTGGTAACATATACCTAAACACATATTCTTACTTTTTCTAGTGGAAATCCTTACAAAATGCACCCTACCTTTAAATCAAGGTAAGAGAAACTTAAGCAAATAATCATATTTAATAGTCTCTAATGATAATAGTAGCTTAGCCAAGGAGTGATGTAGATTCATTATGCAAATATTGCCTGAATAGAACTGTATAAATATTTGCCTTTGCATGCCTTTGGTATGCTGTGTGTATATTTTGCAGATCCAAAAAAAATTGGAAGGTGGCTTATGTTGGAGATAGGCAAGCAAACTCGTTTCTGATGAATCCTACATTGGTGTTTGTCTGTTGTGGGTATTTTTTCGACATGGCTGTAAAAGTATTAAAGAAAGATGTTCTGTAACAGAGGTGAAAAATGTTCTTGGTTAGTCTCTAGTGTTTGGCTGTAGTCTGGTGGCTTTTCCTAGTCTCACTGCCTTCACCTGGAGTGAGATTTGAGTCCCTTCAAAATGGAAGAAAGTTCAGGAGAGAATGCTACAAAAGTAATGCTCTGTGGGTTGGAATAGATGAATGGGCTGCTTTCAATAGAATAATTCTGAGAAGTTTGCAGCCAAGTTTAACCGTGTTTCTTATGCATTTTTTGCATGTGTAACAAATATCCTCAGGGAAAAAGAAAAGCAGGGGAAAACCCCCTGCTTCAAAGAACTATTTTTATCATTTTTAGCAGTATTGTTAAACAGTAAAGTAGTGAAAATTGGTGATGTTCTAATGTAGTTTTGCAGTCTATGCTGTTCCTTAATTGATTTTTCACTTCGTTGCAGATGACTGCACTAGGGGTGATTGTAGAGAGAAGCTATACATGCAGTTTTACCAACAGATGCAGAAAGAATGAGACACCTTCTGATTGTCATTGCTGCCACCAGCAAGGAGCAGAAGTAGGTTTCTATTAAGAGGTTGGGTTGTTTTTTTTTTTTGGCTAATTCTATTACAGAGATGGTAATTACATAGGTAGGTATAACCCAGTTCAGAAATGTGACCCTGCAAATATGTAGATAATGTTTGAAGATCATGCCTATTTAATGTTTATGGATCACCTTAAAACTTCTAGCTAGTTTTAAAATTTCTTATGCATCTCCGAAACAACATTTTTTGCAATATTTAATTCCCTTCCTCCTCACTGACTTCCATATTTGATGTTTCTCCTTCTGATAGTCATATGACTGGAACTACACCAGAGATTCTCTGTTTTGGTTCATGGAGTGTTGCACATGTGTAGTGGTACATAATCTCTTCAAATGAGAGTTAGAAATTCTGCCACTATCATGGTTTAGTGATCTATTGAAATGTTTAGGCACAGAAATCCAGGTAGAACTACAGCTGCTTCAGCTGGGTTGGTTAATGTGTCTGAAATGCAAAGATCGTGGGATAATTGGAGCAAGTTGTAAATTGACTTATAATTTTTAAAAACAATTAAATAAAGCTGAGAAATTAATTTCTTTTCAGTTGTTTTAAGCCAAATATGTGGCTTTATTATGTAGAGGGAACATTTTTAGAACTGCTTAAAAAAGTAGGTGTATTCCAATATATAAAAAATTAGTTCTTCCTTGGCTATCTACTGTCCCACTCATAATTTCAGGATCAATGTTAACAAACATTTTTGGTGAAGCAAATGGAATTTGTGACTTTCATCTCTCCACATTTCTAAGAAATATAATCTTCCAAGTTAAATAAGTAAAATCAGGTTATCAGTAAAATTCTTAAAGGATAATGTTCAGCATCAATCCTCAGAATATATGTGTTGCTAGTCTTAATTTTTGTGCTATCTTCAGTATTTTAGCAAAAAACCAGGCTACTCACAAAATTACAGTAATGTCAGTGTAACAGTTCATAATAGACAATGTCCTTTTCAGTTGACTATTTCCCATTATGCTAGGGTTATGAGATAGAATCCGATTATAAATATAAATAATTTTAATAGTTTTTCACTCTTGCACTAAAATGTGCTTCCAAGCAGGAATCATTAACTAAAAATCTTCCTCTGATGTATATTACAGCTTCCTAGTATAACAAATACTTGCAAAATTTTCTGCATAGCTTAAAATAGAGATCACAGTTACTTCCCGATTTTGTGGAAGGTGTTTCTGATCAAAGAACACATTGTTCTGTGGGTTTCTCTCAGCTCAGCATTGGACTTGGTACGTGTGGCTTCTAGCACATACAGGATGGCAACAGCACAGCAATGGGAAACAGTGACACAGACTTTTAGTTTTATATAACCAACTTGTCTTTTCTTCAGGGGATTAGTCTAGAATTATAGGCAATCACTTACAAGAACCTGAACATGAGGTGAAAATAACATAGCTCATGTAAGTCAGATCTCATACCTGCACTCCAAGAAGTTAAATGACTATTTTGTATTCTTGAACAGCTCAATGTAACATTTTCCTCTTGCCCTGTAATCAGACTTCATTATTCTATCCAGAAAAAGTTTAGGTTGTTTGAGAGATGTCACTTAAAATAATCTCCATTCAGAACTGCAGTTTAAATTTCTTTCTTTTCTTAAATTTAAACCATTTAAATTTTAAACACAGATTCATTGCATTTCTGGGTAACAGAATTTGACCTAGTTAAAATGAGACAGCTTTGAAATAGTTTGCTGAATTAATTTCTAATAATGCATAATACATGTAGTGATTAAATGTCTGTCCTGGATTGCTGCTTACATGGCATCAAATGCATATAACAAACTCACGTATAATAATTAAATGATAGGAAGTTATATAGCAATTGCCTAGTTATAATTTCACTTTCTCACGTTGATTCTATGTAAATAAATAAAAGTCCTTCTTAAGATTTATCTCTATTTGTTTCAGAACTTTTTATTGCAAATTTACAAATTTCACCTATTTTCATGTATCAGGAAGACAATAACAAAAGTGCAGTTTCTCATGAAGCAGAAGTAACTGCCCTGTTCTTCAGTTTAAAATATTCTGAAATTAAGAAAAAAATCTGTACAAATCCTATTATTTTGGGTGTAGATATTTGTGAAAGTCTTTGTGTGGAATTGGGAATCTTTATCTTGTTCATGATCTAAAGTTAAAACTGACCAATAGTGATTTGACAGTGGGAAGGAGAAATTACACCTTTTCATTTATATTTCAAATGAAGTTCATATATTGGTTCTAAATCAAAACTAACCTCTGCTGCTACAGGAGTGATGTGTCAATACTGAACTGAAGTCTTTAAACATCTCACTCTGTTATATTGCACAGATTTAGCAGCTTTTTTTTTCTGTCTGTCTGGAGAAGTGCAAAGTCGATGAAAACACCAGTTTGATAAAGCCATCTCTCTCTTCTCTGCAGTACATCATAATGTGCCTGTGCAGGATGCACTGGCTCTCATAGTTAAAGCTTCTGGGAGCAGATAGATTTCTGAGTGTGAGCAACAGGAGTGTACCAGGGTTTCACACAAGACAGCTGATCTGGTGGGTGACTGCCTAGAGTGGGAGCTTTGAGATGTGCAGTGTGCCTCTGGACATTAGACTTATTTCTGTTACAAGCAGGAAAGTACTTGGATTGATTTGAGTTGAACCCAGTAAGTGACTCTGCAACTACCTGAAGAGAGATAATAGAAGGTATTAATTTTTTTCCCTCTGAAATACAACTTCGAGCATCTTTTAAATCTGATGTAAGCTTGCATATACCTAAAAAATAATCTGTAAATAACTTATAGGCACTAGAGATCAAAAGTTTGTGTAAAAAATGCTGTGTCTATTGTGGGCATGTGCATCCTGCAGTATGTGCAGATATTCTTCATGAAATTAGACACATTCTAAGGACATATACACATGTCCCTAATGGGGAATTGCTCTCTCACTGGTTATGGTTGCAAAGTGTTTGATCATCTGCTAATGCTGTTGAGGATTTAAGTTGTAATAGCACTGTACACAGAAATGCATTTAAGTTAGTGATCGTCAAAATCATCAGTTAGTTATCCATCAAAAAAAAATGCAACTCTTTGTTTAACAGGATTCAGTAATATAATGATACATAAGCTTATTTTAATTAAGAAGTTTAAAATTCAGCAGAATATCTCAAAAAAAAGTCCCCACCCAACCGCATGTGTAAATTATAGACTTGGAATATCTGTGTCATTTTGTCTGTAGAACTACTCTACAGAAAATTCGTGGATCCCCTTGTGATAAGGGGAGAGTGATAAGGGGATAAGAGGATAGTGATATTCTGGCAGGCTTCTACTTGTGCTCCTAATTTCTTTTGAAGAGTTGCTCTCCACTTCTGTTCATTTAGACTAAGCCTTATTGAACAAACTCCTCCTTCACCTGAAGACAATCTCATGAGGATGCAAGGCCACAGGCAAGCATTGCCATCCACACCTTAAGCACACCTTCACTCCTCTGCTGCCAAGCAGTATTGCTGTCTTAGGCCAGTCATCCCTTCCTATGGTTAAACCTTGATTTGGGTGAAAGGCTGTCAGGGGCTCTTCTTCCAGCACTCTTTCAGTTTTGTATTTCAAAGTAATTTATTCTGTTTCCAGGACTGACTTGATCGCTTGCCACAGTCCATTTATTCATAGAAGTAGAACAAAACAGAGTAGGTACTACATGGACTGCAATCAAGTGGATGGGTGAGATGTGGAAAAATCTGAACTTGCAAATATTTGGCAGTGATCAAATAATAGTTGAAAGAGTGGAACTCAGCCATGCTATTTTCAGAGCAAATTTTATGTGAAAGAATTGGAGAGTAAGGGAGTATACTATTCTTTATCTAAAAATGAATTCGTTCCAACATTATAAAAGCATGAGAACATAAAGCTCATCTTTCATGTCCTTAGTCTGAAATCAGATTCAGCTACTGTCCTTGCATCTGTTTGAAGTTGGTATGGGTTGAGGTGAACACCTGGCTATTTTAGAAAGGCTTTTTTTCCTCCCCTGTTGTGAACTTTTCCCATTCTACAAAGCTTTCTTTTTTAGTTACCAAGTTGGTTGCAATTCTTTTGAGTTACTGAAGCTCATGGGAAACCAAATCGGCAGCAGAAACGGTGAGGGCGGTTCAGGTTTTAAACATGAATATTCTTGGATGCATAGGATTAGAGTATAGTGTTTTGTTGTAAATTAAATACTGCTTTAATGATTGAAAATGATGGAGAAGTTAGCAAAAAATATTGTAACATCTGCTTAATTGGATTATTTTCTTTTATTAAATGCTGGTGTAAAAAGAAACTACATGTACACTCTTGACAGCTATTGATGTGCTGAGTCTGATTCCTTGGATGAATACTAGGCACAAACTCTATCAAAACTAGTGACCTACATTATGGTCATGGATTAAATCCTTGCTTAGAACCAGCCTCAGATGGCATTTGTTTGTCCTGAAATAAAATCTGGCTTTAACTTTTCATACCAATTGCACTTCATTTGTCAGTTTGTTTTAACTTGCGTGTGCAGGTTAACATCAATATCAGAGAGTTTGACTTTGTAGTGTGCTCATGCTGTGATTAGTAACACTGCAGGCCAGCGTGCTCTGTTGTTAATACCTACGGGAGGGTTGGGCTGGTGGCTCAGTGCCTGTACATCTTTTAAAGTAGGGCACTGAATGAGAGAGGCCAAGGTGTTTGTAGCTGTTGGGGTGTGGTGCCACTGCTTTGGCTGCAGTGCTCATTTCTATACCTGCTTTCAGTTACCTGTTTTCAGGCATTTCTCAAGCCTGGTGTTTTTAGACCCTCACAGTTAAAAGAGTGTCCTGTGCAAACAAAGGTAGATTTTACTGTTTGTTTTAAAACAGTTGACAAAACACAAAAACTATTTCCAAACAGGACTGTCAGATGCAAAGGATAATCCTTGACCTCTTCTTTTAGCACCTGCTAGAAGGTTTGGGCTTCTGGGATGTTCTTGACATCAACCTGCAAAATGGCCACAGCTTGGAGGGACACCTGGCCTTTTGCCACCAGGTGAGTGACGAAGCCCTGTAGCTGTTTGGTTTAATAACTGTAAATCATTTCTAGTTAGAACCTGATGCTGACAACTACTCAACTATTCTAGCTGGAGAACTTAATATCATTTAAATATTGAAAACAGCAGCCATTTTTCTTGAAGCCTGTGTCAGCCTGAAAGATACTGTTTCTATATTGAAAATAATTAGATACGCCTTTCCTTCCTTCCTTTTATGTCCTTCCTTCTCCTTCTTTACACTCTATCCCTTACTCAAAAATCCACCACCATGTGGTTATACTAGAAGGGACTAACATAACCAGCTTTCAGGCTAAGTGTTTAATTTACTAATAAAACTTTGTGAGTTTTTGTGGCCCCTCTGACCTTTGTCGTTCCTATCCAACTATGGGCATCTATGCAATGGCCTGGTTCTTTCCCTTTCAGGGTGGGACACCACAAGGACATGGAACTCACAAAAGTTTATAGCAAATCATTAGGTTTGGTAATACAATAAAATGAAACATTGAGGTGGCAATTAATCTTTCACTGATAAAAGAAGGGATTGATTTTTAGATGTAAGCAGATGTGGGGAGGATGACCAAATACAGAAACTACAACTGTCTAATAGTATTTGTTATATTTTTTCACAGCCACTCGTGTTGAACCAGCACAGCACCAACAGGGAGCTTTAGCCAAGAAGGCACTGCTGACAGCACTGGCAATAGTGGAAGTTCTGTAACCACCATCACCCCTCTGTCACCTGTGAGAAATGAAAAATTTAAGAAAGCTTTTCCATTAAAGCAAATGCTCATGAATGTCACTGCCGCATCTTTGTAATTTTAAATTAGAAGTTGTAAACAGTCACAGAATAAAGTTGTGTGTTTTACACAGTTGCCTCCTATTTCAGCTTGTGTTTGAACTTCATCTGACTATTCAGATTAGAATGGGCAGGTGTCACCAGAGCTGGCTTTCTCTGCATGTTGGGTAGGATGGATGGAATTTCTATTTAATTCATGGAAAGTCCCTCAGTTATTTCTGCAATTTACCTTGATGAAGGTGATGAGACTGACCAAGAATTGTTGGTGTGAATTGCTCATCTGTTAACTGACAGTTTGAAACAGTTTTATATCAGTCTCTTGAACATTGAATTTGCTTGGGATTGGGTATTTTTGTATTTCCATCTGCTTTAACTTCCATTATAAGTTGAAATGATAACAGCGGGAAAATTAAAAAAGTTGAAATAACTGTAGTTAGAAAAGCAGTGAAGTAAACTAATGTGAAGAACTGCCTTGATTTGTAGTTATATCAATCAAATATCAGATTTAAACATTTTTAACATCCATTCTACAGAAATACCAAGTATACTTGGACTTAATATATGCAAAATAAATGGCATATGCTCTGCAAAAATACTTAAGATTAAAATATCGTTTATAGATTGAACATAAACAAATATGCCAGCAATGCTGGCATGAAATTTTATGTGGATTTTTCCAACTTCTGAGAGAGACAATTACTTTCATACAGAAAATAGTTTAGAAGTGTGTGAAGTATATGTCAAGTTACTGAAAGCAACTTCTGTAATGCATTAAATACATCATAGGTATTACTTGCAACCATAATAGGCACAGCACCTTTTCAGAAATGAGTGAAATTTTTAAATGATTGCAGTATCTTTAAAAATGTGAAGTAGCTTTTGCTTTGTATTTCTGGAATGCGACAGCTGTTTTTCATAATAGTAGGAGAAAATTTCCACTGGTAGTGAATAACAAAGAACATGACTAGTATGTATTCTTATCAGTATATCAGAGTAATTAAATCTTTTTGTTCTTCTTGCAAGACAGACTGTCTAATGTCATCACTGTGCATTGTGTAGTGGAGCATTTCACTGCCTAGAAGGCTACACAGGGACTCCAGTATTATGTTTTTCCGATAGTGCTTGCTGGATTTGCTCTATCACAACTCATGTTGTCAAATGACTTTTCATTATTAAATTCATTCATTCTATGAATTAAATCAATTCATAAATTAACTTTTTTTGCCAAGAAACAATACGAGCTATAAATCTTAATGGAACAAAATTTCTCTGCAGGCAAACCATAGAAAATAGTCCTGTGCTTGAGAACTAAGTGGTGTCTTTCTGTAAGACCTGCCAATTTATTTTTATCTTGCAGCTTTTTTCACTCATTCATCATTTTCATTAATACATTAACTAAACCCTTAGGAACTACCTGTCAGCCCAGGAGTAAGTAATAATGTAACTTACTATTTTTCAAGACTTTAATATCAATTTTTAAGAATGATTTGTGGTAAGTGATAGTCTAATGGTAGTGCCCTCATTGGATAGGTAACTAGTCCTCAAAATTATTGAACCTCGCCTAACTCCTAACTATGAATTTATTTAGCTGTTGGTACTACAGTGTCTGAGGGCTGCACACACTTATAAATTGCCCTGCTGGTGTCCAAGCGAGATAGGAGATTGCATAGGCTTTCCCAGGGGAACCTGGAAGCTTGTTTCAGAGTCTGGAATTGAACTAATTCTCTTGAGCCCCACAGTAGGTCCTTAATCACAAAATCATTCCCCACTTCCCCCAAAGGGATTAAATGTAATAACTTGTATCATTTAAGGGCTTTTCTCTTTTAACACTTGAGGTTGAGGCTTTGAGGTGAACTTTGCTAAAGAGTTAGCTGTCATGGTGTAGAATTTCTCTTTCCAAAGGCAGGGAGTGGGAAGCTGAGATGCTGCTCTGGCACACAGGGATTGATCGGCCCTGATGGCCCTGCAGTGGCCTCCAGCTGAGAGTGGCACCTTGGTAAACACTAATCCCTCTGTGTCCTGAGGAAGGTGCTAAAACCAAGTATCTCAAGGAAACACAGTGAAAGACATACATACCTGCACTGTGAAGAATGGAAATGAGGTGTGTCAAAGGAATAATATGTTGCCATTTTAGGAGTCAGCTTGGGCCTCTGATTTCACATATGAACAGGAAATTTAAGGGAGATAAAAAATGCAAAACCAGTTTATACCTGCATTTGGACACAAGTGGAGCACTTCTGTGGATGCTTACTTTTCAAGGGAATTAGATTAAAGTTAGTAACTGTTTTGACATGATATTAGCGTAAAACTAAACTCAGCACACCTGTGCACAAAGAAAATCATGTTTGAAACTTCACTCATTTTAATACAGAAAAAACCCCCACACAAACCCCACACAAAACAAACAAACAAACAAACAAGCCCAAGCCTTGCAGAATGTTGTCATCTAAGTGAATTGTAAACTTTGAATTTATTTTCCTGAGGAATCTTCTGAGCAGCATATGTACTTCTTTCATTGTCCTGATATTTGCAGATTGTCACAAGTGGTCTTAATCATTATTAGACAAATAAAAATGCTTGGTTTTCCTTCAATGAGGTGTTTGGGTGAGGTATGCTCTTTTAAAATTGGTTAAAAAGGCCAATGGTCCTTAAAAATTCACCATGCTGGGAAATGTAGAAGAAGAAAGTGATGTGCAGCACCGTACGTCACTCACATCAGGTGAGTAAAGAGAAAGAGAAGGTAAACTGAGCCTTGAACAGGTAAATATTTAAGTGCTACTGCATTTCGGAACAGCTGGCAGTGCACAGGGAAGAAGTGCCCCAGGGGCTGAGGCACGGTGTGCGGGAGGCGGACACACAGTGCTGCCCGGCATGGGGGCATCTCCTCTGCCCAGGAGTGTGAGGGCTCCAGCACAAACAGCCTTGGACCCCTCCTTGTGGAAAGCAAAGTGGAGAGATCAAATTCCCCCTTAGCTGCTTTTGCTGCTCGTTCTTGAGTCACCTGTGAGTTTCTTAAGGTGCCTGTGCTCCCCTCAGAGCCGCGGGCTGTGTGTGGAGCGCGGGGCAGGGCAGCACAGCCGCCCGGCTGAGGTCGGGGTGGAGAGGACAAACTTTCCCCCTTGTCTGTCTTCAAACCTTTGTGTTACACCTGAGGATGGGAATAAACCCAAAGTTTGGCCGGCATCAGGGCCCACAGGAGGGCTGCTGTGGGCAGAAAATGGCTCTCAACACATCCTTTGAGCAATCTGCTGTTTGTTTTCCGAACTGCTTAGCTGGGCAGGAGTCACTTGAGGCCTACATCGCGTTTCACCAAAAGGAAAACATACCAGATGAGATTTTAACCAGCACCCTGCTCCAGTGATCAAGTAGAAAAAGGTAACTTTCATCTATAGTTAAGGCTGACATATGGCCCAGAGTGCTTGAATTATTGACTGCTCTTCATATCGCCAGTACTGCCGTTGATTTACAGTTCCTCAGGTCTCATGTGGTGATATGTTTTAAAGGCACTGTATTTCTCATCTTGCCCTCTTACATCTTTAGCTGGATTTACTTTTCTGACAGAAAAGTTGTATTTAAAATATTTTTCAGACAAACACCAGTGCTATTCTGACCTGCTTTTGAACTCAAACATTGTATCTGGAGTAAATGAAAATATTGTGTAGTTCCTCTGCAGAGGCCTGGTAAAGTTTGAGTAACCAAGGCAGGAGAAAGTGACTTCCTTGTTTAAAATGTGTATTTCGGGGCATAGAACTTTTTTGCAGTGTACCAACATCCTGGCTGCATCTCAGCCTGATGCTTGCCCTGGTGCCATGCACCTAACATGACAGAGGCAGGACGAGGAGCAGAGGGAGTGGGAGGCTGCCCAGCTCCCCAGCTGGCAGCTGTGCTGCACCTTGATGGTCAGAGCTGCCAAGGAGGAAGACAGCTCTCGCTGCTAGCCCTTCACCAGGAGCCTGGGAATTGAACACAAACTGTGGAGGGCAAAGAGGCATCTGAAGCTGGTCTCCTGCTGGAGCAGATCAAAGTGACACAGAGAGCCTTTTAGCTGCTGCAGCCCAGCCAAGAGGGAGGAACCGGTGCCCTCGCTTTGTCTTTTATTTCCATGGACAAAACGCGGGTGGCATGCTCTCTACCCACTGCAGACAGTGGAGGAAAGTGCACTGCTCCCTTTGCCTATCTTTTCTTTCATCCCGTTGCTTCGTCAGCTGTCAGCTAGTGACGGGTAGGTGAGCATTGTGCCAGGGGTGGGCAGCTCACCCACTCCACCTTGAAGGCTGCCTGCTGCTGCAGTGTGCCAGGAGGAGGACCCTGCTGCAGGTAAGAGCTTCTTCATGATACGTTTGTGTAAAGTAATCTGCAAGCTGCAAAAGCAAGCTTCAGCTAAAGCAGTTTTGCTTATGCTTGTTGTTGAAAGGCTGTGTGTAAGCAGTGGGCTGTTTCTGTGCCTTGTGGTGCCCAGGCACAGTATGAATCCTAGGTGGGCTGTGGGAAAACCTGTCTGCTCAGTCCCCTTCAAACTATCACATGAGCCGTGGCATTGAGAAAGAAGAGTTATTGGTTTATGAAGGTGATGTCTCAAGTTTTCCAGCTGCAGAGCATGACTAGGGAGACTGTGGCAGGGCAGCAGTAAACTGTCTTTACTGTCTAAACTGTCTTTGCAACAGATGCGTTGAAAAATACAAATAGTGGTTGGCTTGTTGATTGCTGAGTGAGGAGGGCTGTTGCTTTAGTGTCTGAGTGCATGATGATGGAAGCTTGATGATTAATTATTTTAATGCTTTTAGATACTGTTCTTTTAAGCACTTCTTAATTCTGCATTCTTTCTCAAACTGATTTTTTGTAGTTACCTGTGCTACCTAGGGTTGGGCATAAGTTCTTTGTTGCATTTTTAGTTTGCTTTTTTGTTTTAATGAGTTTTACTAAAGGTGAGAGTGTTCTGTGGGTACCAGGCAAGATGCTATCTCCTCTTGTGTTAAGAAATTTTCACATGTGCTTGGTTTTTCTTGGTTTGTGGGCTGAATAAATGGTGCGAACCTAAAGCTCTTATCCTTTCTTTTGGGCTCATTTGTGTGTCGTAAACTTCCTACTGATGTTTGTAAAAGTACATATTTTATTGGGTATTTTCCTCTTTGGTACTTTTTTCTTATAATCCTTTTATAGTGTTTAATGGGGTGTAACACTGTTGGGGAGGTAAGTGGAACGTGTAGAGGGAAGAAAAATTCCATTCTCAAGTCTGTGATGGAGGAAATTATATACAGTGTTGGCTTGACAGTACTTAAGCTACTTTGATGTGTTAGCAGCTTCTTAATATCCCTTCAGTGAGAACTAATTGTTCAGAAATGTTCCCTGGCAAATTCTGGCATCAGTAATAATAATTCCTGATTTCCTGGGTAGATCTTAGACTCAAGTCTAAGTCAGAAACTGAGAACTGTGGGGGTTCTGATTCATTTACGGTATGTTCAGCGCTGGTTTATGTATCGGGGCTACATTGACAACACTAAAGCTGCAATATCAAGTGTCTAGAAGATGGTGAACTGAGTGTCCAGTTCAGTCCCATCACAGGTGTGAATGATGATGTTGCTGTATTCTCTAGTTATGTTTGTTCTCTGTTGTATGTGACTATTGTTCACGTATTTGTGCAGGATGTTTGTCCCAATATATCTGGGATTATAAAAGCAAAGCTGCCTTATGTCATAAAGGCAGAGGGTGTTGCCAAAATTGGAAGGCTCCTCGTAGATAAAAGTCAGCAACACACTGTAATTTTCTAAGGCTGTGATAAACCTGAGAGCTGAGATATCCCAAAAATCAAGATGCACTTCCTGGAGTTTCTTGCCTATCACAGCATTTCCGTGTAACTTCGGGCAAACCAAGTAAAGTGTCTGTAACTGGATCCTGTTTCCGTAAGGATTTCTTTATTTTGAGTGCCCAGGCTGGTATGCCATCAGTGGATACCCTGAACCCTCTGACTCTGTTGTCCTCAGTGACAGGGGACAAAGAAAAGTTGGGGGAAACAGGACACAGCATCCAGTGTGTGCTAAATGCTGGATGGTATAGAAGTTTTACTCCCTATAGTAAAAAAACCCCAAACCTGATGGTAAATAAAATGATGCTTTGTTCCTCATCAAATAGTCACTCAATTTAAAAAGTGGGGCATCTTTATTTAAATATGTCATCTTGTAATCAGAGCGTGTGCTGTACTTTACATGGGTATTGGAAATACCTTCAACTCGGACATGTTCTAACACCTGAGCACTTTGTTCTGCATCTGTAGAGCTTTATGAGGCTTCCTAGGGTATGAAAAGCAAACAGAAGCATCACTATTGCTTTATTTAGAGTCAGTCTTGCTTTACTGTATTGCTTTGCTTTATTTAGTAGCAATTTCCTATGCATTACAGTGCAAACCAGCTGTGGAACATTTTAGTGACTGCTTGGCTCCTTCTTCTCTCTGACTTTTGGAGGGGAGAGTGCTGGATTGTGTAATTTGTGTAAACTAATGGGCTGTATTGAAGTAAGACACATATTGCAGATGGCATGAATGGAAGTAGAAAAACTTATTGGAAATGTATCTGCTGCCTCTTGTGAGCTACTCTGAAATTGCAACAGGAGGTATACTTGCTTCTCATGAAAGCTGTGAGGCTTCAAGCCTCTTCATCTTTCACTGTGAGCGTTGAGGCTGTTGGGCTAAATCTTCCTGAAGTTTCAGCTATGGACACCTGTGTGGAAAGGCTGTGGGCAGGCTGAGTTGGTTTGTCAAGCCAAGCACAGCCTCTGTGCCATAGATTGGGGTCTTCTAGGTGTTGGAAAGCCTTTTGTGGCAAAACTTTCAAACAGCAAAGCAGCAAGGTAGCAAACAAGGAAGATTTTGTTTGTGACTCGGTTGGCTAAGTGAACTCAATCAGTGAACAAAGGCCCAGGGAAGAGCTGGCTCCTGCTGCACAACCGGGCACAAAGAAAGCAAGTTGTGTTTCAGCTGGGAGATGGTGCTTTGGAGCTGCAGCTGTAAGACCGAGAGCTGTACCGCACTGACAGACATAAGCCCAATCCTTGCATGGCTTTTTTCTCTTTTGGTTCCATTAGCAGAAGGGAGAACACTTTTACTGGTGCTGTTTTCAGAGGAAAAATACTGGAATTGCCTGGTTTGAGTCCATATTTAAGGGAGGATTTGGAGATACACTGGTATTCTATTAGAGAACACAGAAATGAGCTATGGCTGTGAAAACAAGCTTCATGCTGTTAAAGTGTTAAGAGATTGATTTTTCTCACAAAAAAAAAAAAGAAAAAAGAAAAAAGAAAAAAGAAAAAAGAAAAAAGAAAAAAGAAAAAAGAAAAAAGAAAAAAGAAAAAAAAATTTTTTTTGGGTGTGATAAGAGTGTCCAGGTACCTCGACAGAGAAAAGATATCAAATAACTGGGAAGTTTTTTACTCTTCCTGACAATGAAGCAATGTGCCTCAAGTTCCAGGGCCGTACCCATTAAATCAGGAACTTCTCTTTTTACCGTTTTTTTTTATTTCTTGTCCTTGTTAGGTCTTGCCGAAACCACTGTTGATATGGTGTTTCTCTAATGCTTTTTCCACAATTTTCAACTCCAAGGGGTTAAGTTCTTCCGAGAAGTCACCTGGCTGAAGGGGCAGAGTATGTAATCAGATAATCTAACGATGCTGGGCTCCGGACCCTGGCAATAGCCGGAGGGGTTATCAGTGGCTCCCGCCTGTCCAGCCGGGGTTGTCGCACTTTTCCTGAGCTCGCTATACGGCTCCTCCAGCGCCTTTGTTTTCTCCAGCGCCGAGTCTTTCCTTCAAAGAGATGCCACATGCCTGGCGTCCTCGAGCAGTGACGTAAGGGAGGAGGGAAGTGGAAAACAGCTCTTTACACAAACTGTCTGCTCCGACTTTTTAAGTTGTTCGCACACGAATACACCTGTGCGCTCTGCTTGCTCTGGCCCCCTGCCCGTAGGGGCCCCGGTACCAGCTCTCCAGCTTTGTGGGAAAGGGCAGTGAGGGTTAGGAAAGTTGGGATTTGAAGTGAGTGGAAGATGCGAGTGGGTCGTCAGGACAAGTGGGAAGCTGGAGGGCTGTTTGGGAAGTTTTTGATAGGCGTTGCCAGGGAGCAGCACTCGGTGGGCCCGGCTTTAGTTCAGGGCTTTTGGGAGAGCCCGGACAGGTGGAGTTGCAGGTTAAGACAAAACCCGCAGGAAACCCAGGGGCTGCCCGTGCCCTCGGGGCGTGCNCGGTCCCCGGTCCCCGGTCCCCGGCCGGGGCTGGAATCGCCCGCTCAGCCCGGGCCTTTCCCGGCTGGAATGTTCGCGGGGAGCCCCGCCGTGAGGGATGGCCGGGACGGCACGCAGCGCGGGCAGGGCAGGCTCAGCAACACCCCTGCCGGGGGGGCGGGAGGACCGGTCAGCAGGATCCTGGCGCTGCAGGACAGATTTGGCTGGTGGGAGCCTTCCGCA
>VWZW01000978.1:1677945-1711175 GCA_013397115.1 Edolisoma coerulescens | reverse complement strand
GAGCGGGAGAAAAGCAAGAAAGGAAATTAAAATAATGCGTCTGAGCATTGTTCGGCTCGGTTGGGATGGTTCTCATATAGGTCGGGATGCCTATGTCAGTAAAACATGATGGAAGGGCTGTATTGTTTCCCTGCTATCCATCTGTACCAGTACCGTATCCTATGGTATTTTTAACCATTCAGTATGGAGCCTGCTTTGGCAGATGATTACAGAAAGAACAGAAAGGAAAAACAGAGCTGCATGACAGAGGACTTCCTTCCCCAGGCTGAGGGGTATCCCGCACAGTCCCCTTCCCGTATCCTGAAAGCATCAATCAGAACAGCTGGGGCTGTGAGTGGTGGGTCGGGGGGCGATGGGCGAGAGCTGCAGCCCCGGAGCCGGGCACAGGGAGCAGCTTTGTGGGGCTGCACTCCCAGGCCAGCCCACGCTTCGGCACAGGAGGCGCAGGAAGGCTCAGTAGCACCACGAGACTGAGGAAATCACCAGCCCTCACTTGATTACACTGGAATTTTGATTTAAAGTTGTTTTATTTGGGGAAAATCAAAGGTAGTCTTCTGTTTCTGCATCTGTGCTCCAACTGTTCTGCCACTGAGAGCTTGTGGAGATGAACTTGGAAGGAGAGGGGCAGAAAGTTGTTTCTGGGTTGCAAAAACTTCCTACCTGGAGCATTTATATAAGAACATGTAACGAAATGAAAGATTTTATTTAGAAGTTGGAAATTTCCGTTTAAACATTGAATTAGATTTGGGTGAGAAATGGATACTCAGCTACTTCTGAGTTTTAAAAACAAGGAAACAAAACAGCCCCGAAACCAAACAAACCCCCCTGGCTCTGCCCACCAGCCCAGCCCGTCCCAGAGGGGTGACTTCAGTGTTTAGGGACAGTGGGAGTGGCAGGCAGGTAACCAGGAGCACTCCACATCCTGTGCAGGAAGCACTGCACCTACCTAGATGATGCAGATCCTGTAGAAAATTGTGTGTTGCTTTGATTTGCTATGATAAACGAAGCAAATGCAGACTGGCTCATCTATTAACAATCTCCTCAATTTGCTATTAAAGAATTTCATAAATGCAATAGCACTTAGACAGCTGTTTTTCTCCAAAATTCCCCAAGTTAGAAACCCCCACCTTTGTCACACTGGGTTCTTTCCTGTCTTCCCACAGTGGCAAAGCGGGCTTGAAAACTCTTTGCTCACAAGCCTCAAATGGGACTCTGAATGAAAGAGTTTAATTTCATTTTTTGATGTGGGAAGTTAACAAAATTAGCATAATTGTGCTCTGCAGGGCGAGTGGTGTGCAGGCCAGCCAGCCACACAGTGCTGAGCTCTGTTCAGCAGAGCATGGTGCCCTGGCTGCAGCTATTTTGTACAGCTCTGCAATTATTCTTGCTGATTTTTATAATGAAACTGATCCCTTTTAATATCTTATTGGAGAACTGAGAAGTATTAGCAGAAAAATGTTTGCTCCTTTCTCCACAGGGTGGAGCATGGCTGTGTCAGGGAGGTCACCTGGCTGAGGGGTGCACCAGGGCTGCTGGGGGACATTAACACCTCCAGCAGCCCCTCAGCAAAGGGCCTGGAGCTGCACCACAGTCCCATGAAGGCAGGACCTTTCTGTGCTGCTGATGTACCATGTGCTGGTCTGGGCAGGGCAGGGTGTCTCATGCCAATCTCCTGGGCCTGTCTGCCCTGGAAAAATGCAGCCCCTCAGAAGTGGAATAGTTTTTCACCGTGGGAAACAATCCTTCATCCCACTGTGGGCAAAGTCACCTCCCATGCTTAGGCACAAACTGAATTACCTGATTAATGTTAGTCTTCATCTGTGCTTTCAGCCTGGGCTAATTTTAGAGCTCAGAATAAGGTTGATAATGGATTCGGTTGGTCAGAAATAGCTATTCTGCTTTGAATACACCGAGCTGGATCAAGATGAATTTCCCCACAGGCAAGCTGTTGAAGCTAAGTGGGTTTTGCCCATGTAGTGTGTCATCTGCAATTAGCCATCAGGGCAGGGTCCCTCTCAGAGGTGGGCACTGCGCTCAGCTGGGCTTGTCAGCACCCGTGAGGGCCCCGTCCCATCTAGTAAGAGACGGGGCTCTGGCAGTCACCCCAACTTGCCTGCCAGTCCCACCCTTTCCTTGTGGGATGGGGTACCTCAGCCCCCTGATGGCAGAACTACAAACTCCCTGGAGACAAAGGCTGGTTTTGGTACTGTTGGTGTTTATTTATGGTACCCTGCAGGTGACACCTTGCTGTCTGTTTTGCTGGTTTCTGTTTGAAAATAAGTTGCTGTGTCAAAAAATTGATGCAGATAGCTGGAATGTTTTGGAGAATGACGAGGTTTGGGAGGCACAGTTGTCTACAGATAAAAATGGATAGAAGTTCCCTTACAATCTCTTCCCGGGGCATTTGCATTTGTGAGCCCTTTCCACGTCTGCCTGTCCCCACTGCAGTGCTGTGGGACATGGTTATGCTGCCATCACACAGGCCTGTGAGAGTGCACTGTCACTGGGAAGGTACCACAGCCACCCGAGCCAACGTGCAGGGCCGTGAGGGGACATTGGAATTTCAAAGAAATCTTGAAAATAATTAAAATTCCTTCTGGTCTCTTCTTTAAGAAAAATACTGCCAAAGAGAAATGGGATGCCAAAAGGAAGAAATACCCCTTCTCAAGTTTGATAACCCTTTCTGTGGGGGCCTCCTTTCACACTGCAAAGCCCCTGTTCAGTGGGGATGTGGCCGTGCTGGGTATCCCCACCATGCAGTCTGCCCCTTCCCCATGCCCACTCTGACTGCCAGGCTGATGGAAATGTTGGAAGTGAGATTTCAATATTGAGGTCGATGTGAATGAAGCATGGCAGGGATGTTGTTTCATGAAGAAATTGTTTGAGAGCAAATTGCCATGGATCAATGTAATCTAATTCCTTTGCTTCTGTGATCTAAATACATGCTTTAATAATTTATTAAGGGGGAGCGTCTAACGGGCAGGAGAGAAATGATAAAGGGTGGTTTAACAGAAAGTGCCATAGGGCAATAAAATATTGAAGTCAGTCATTAAAAAGTGGGTGATGTCAAAGTAGTTAAAGGTGGGGGGAGAGACAGAAAGTAAAATGGGCATCGAGTGTTGGGCAAGAAGCCCCGCAGGACCATTAGAAAGTCCGGTGGGTGTGAGGTTTGTTCTGTGCCTTTCCATAGAGATCCTAAAGGCATGGGCTAGACTAAAGGGTCTTTCATCTCTGAATTAGATTTAAACTTAAAACTGAAGAGATACAATAGGTTTCTGGTTCTCAGAATTCACTGTTCTTTTCTCCTCTGCTATTAGCTTAGCTCACAGAAAGGGTTTGTTATGGCTTGAGCTGCTGGACTTGAGGCACCCCTAGAGCAGCCTTGCAGGCAGCTTGGTGCTGTTGGGGGACTCAGGTGCACAGAGCCATCCAGGTGCCACTTTGTCAGCCCTTGTCCCTTCCCTCTTGTTGTATGGCCCATTTATGGAAGAAAGTAAAAGCAGACAAAAGCTGTTCTGAGGTGCTTTTAAAGGGAAACATCCTCACTGCTGACACTGTCTGCCCACAGAGAGGGACAGGACTGAAGCTGCACAGCAGTGACAGTATTTGGGGCAAAAATAGCACCAGGAGGTACCGGGAGGATTGAATTGCACTGAAAGTTCAGCAGATCTTGTTCAGATGTTTGAATGTAAGTATTCAGCTGAGTCTCACCAGGATCATAGAGAGTGGTAAATTCTACTTCTTCCTGGACCTTATTTTCTGTACTTGTGGGGGCCCTCACACAAACTGACCCACAGGGAATGTGGGTCCTGTTCACACTGTGCCTTTGCATTGGCTTGTGCAAAAGCTTTTAGTGTGGACATCACATGGACATCATCTGGTAAACAGCAAGAATGGAGGGCTGGGGGGATTTTGTATTCTTTGGCCTTATTATGTCTTTAAATGCCTTAGAATCTGCTATTTAGGTTCCTGGACATAATTCTGCATTAAATAGAATGCAATAGGAAGGACTTATCTGAGACTTGCTCTGCCTTCCAGACAAGGACTTGTCCGAGACACCAGTTTGATTTTCTGCCACACTGGAAATTCTTCCTGATAGCTCTGAGGATGTTTCTGAACTGCAGCGTCGTGGTGATGGGACAGTCCTCAGACTTGTTGAGGGCTCAGACAGGCTGATCATGGAGAGCTAAAGAAATGCTATGAAGAATTAATTATTTGCTCCATGTATACTTGATTTTGCTCCCAATAACAGTAATCATAGGAAATGGTAATTTGCATTGATTTTCTATATATTTAATGTTTTTTATAGTTTATTCTACAGAAAAGCAGCATTGATCTCTTATTCAATCTGGATTCTGGCTGTACTCTGTGATTTCTTCATGTATTTCTTTTGCTATTAATAGTACTTACTGATTTGTATGTAGTAAGTGATTTAGTCTAAACTATTTGGAGGCCAAATTTTCTAGGGACTTCTTGTGGTTTTACAGTATCATTACTAATGGGATGAATTTCAAATAAATTCAAATATTTAGCAATCTGAAGTCTATGTAAGCATTGCTTCTGGCATGCCTGCTCTAAATGGCCAGTGTGCATTAGGAAAGGTTTGTATCCATTACATTGCTTCAACAGAAAAGCACTGAAATAAATAAAAGCAACGGTAACACTTTGCCGAACTGTATTCCAGACAAAATCCTTCCCCCCACTTTCATTCACCTCTAATTATGATTGGCCCCTCCGCTCTCCCCCCTCTTGCCAGGCTTTCATTCCTGCATTTATGTGGTGCTCTGGAGCTGTTGGTTGGAGGAGCTCCACAATGGGGACAGGAGTTGGGACAGAGAGGCTGACAGGAGTAATGGCTTTGCTTTGTACGTCTGTCAGCTAATGCTTAACTAATGCAGAATTACTGTCAGCCTCCTGCGGAGCTCACTTTCCTCTCCACCTGAATGCGTAATGACTCCGTGGCAAGGAATTTGAAATAAACACTTAATGGCTGGACATTTAGAAAATTAGGAAAGTAGCCGAAGTTTGTCACGGTTATTGTCTCGCCAGCTCTCCCTGCCCCGTGACAGGTGTGGGACAGTGGGTACTGCAAACCTACCGTGCCAAGCCCCTCACGGCGCAGGTGGTCCCTGGGCAGCCTCTGCCCACCGGGCACCGACCACGCTGGGATGCAGCGCTGCCTGGAGACACCAGCAACCGCTGATGCCTGCGGCTTTCTGGTCCAGTTGCGGCCGACTTCCCCTGAAGTTGGTGCTCTGCATGCAGGAATTTGTCCCCAGGGCCAAGCCCCTTGCTGGGATCAGCCCCGTCCCGCAGCAGTGCTGGTGCGTGGGACTTCTCCTGGGCTGCACTGCACCCTGGAGCCGCCGCGATGCTTCGCCCCAGAGAGCAGAGCAGTCCCTGCTGAGCTCTTGTCGCTCAGTTTGCAAACCCCTCTGGAACCATGTGGGAGGAAATATGTTTTCTAAATGGCAGTCATTACCAGCTAATGGGAATGTTAGCAAATGGGGAGAGCTTGGAGACGCGGGGGTGGCCGAGTGGGGGCCAGCAGGAGGGCTGTGCCGCCACAGGGGCTTGGCAGGATGTGGGGGCTTGCTATGGGCAGGCCCAAGACAGCCAGTGCCTCCAAAAATGACTGCTGGACCTGGTGATCTATGGTTTGGTGGGATAGAGGCAAACCCAGCTGACATCTCCTCGTAGTCAGGATTATGTTCCCACTCCTCAATGTCTGTTCCCTACTGCAGAGGGGCCCAATGGTGTATGGGGACATGAGTGTTTCTGTGCTGCTTTTGGATGAAGCGGTCTGGGGTAGTTTCCATCAGTTTTGGCTCAACTCTGCATGGGCAATAAGGGGCTGTAGTGACCTGCAGCCTGCCCTAGTGACACGGTGACAGCTGAAGCCAGCTGTGCTTCCTACTGGTACTGCTGGGATCAGAGGTGGTTCTTTGTCCAAGGTCCAGTCCTCCTGAGGTCTCCTTGGAAATTGCACCAAAATCATTCCAGGCTGCGCATTTCTACCTGCCTTGTCTGCCAGCAGAGATGTTTGGAAAACAGCCTTGACCTCCCTGCTTTGGGCAGGAAGGGTTGATGAGCACAGAAAAAATTTGGAGGTGGCAACATTTCCACTGGTGCTGTTAAAAAAGTTGCACATCACCTTCTTCAGTGAAATGAGTATCCTGCTTTCGCATGTGCTGCAATAGCTGTGTTAGATCACAAAGGAAGAAAGTTGGCTGGGCTGACATACCTGCCATAAATGGGCAGTTATGAGCTCCTCAACACAAGGATGGGACCACCCTGCCATGTGGGAGGAGGTTTTCTGACCCCAGTGGTCAAATCTGAACTTGTTGTTGGTTTTTTTCCCCATGTACTACTTTTCAACTAGCAGAAAACATTCAGGAGAATAATTGTGTTGAAAAAATTTAAATCTACCATAATTTCTCAGTACAACCACCAGGGAAAATACGTGGCACATACAAATATTGAATGAGGTTTTAAAAACAAGCGGTGTCAGAGGTGATTGGTGTTTAGTCTTTGAAATACTGCATGAAACTTGTATTTGAAAACCCAAACATGAGCCAAAAGCACAGAGCGAAGGCTGGGGCTGCTGGGCTGTTGTGCTGAAGTGGGTGATGGCAGGAGGCCACAGCACGAGCTGGTGACCAGCTGCTTGGCCAGCCTCAGCACGGGCACGGGGTTTCAGGAGGAGGTACCTGCACACAGCTGTGGGAGAAGCTGGCAGTGTCCTCCTTGGGAGTGCAGCCAGTGCCCTGCCCCTCTGCTGCCACAGGTCATGGCTGCCTTTGATCCACGCGTGCTGTGTTATATCCACGCTGCCTGTTGAAGGGTATGGCTGTAAGGTGATGTGCAGCCCTAGGGAGGGGATGCCTGGGCTGGCTCCTATTCCCAGCAGTGCCCTGGGGGTCAGGCAGAACTTCCCACTGGCTTGTTCATAACCAGACGTGCAGTGAGTCCTCAATGCTGGGATTTAATATGGGCTGTAGTTATTAATGCATCTGAAAAATGGAAACCACAAGTGAGATGCCATCTCCAAGTTGCGCTAATGGAAGGATTGTTCCATTTTACTTAGCACAGGCCATTAAAACAGCTTTCAGCAAATACCCTGTGCATAAAGAAATCTAGGAAGCAACTGGTCACTGAACCTTGGTGTTTGTGCACTCACTTGTTTGCTAAGACGATAAAAATTATGCTTAATTAATTAGAATCATTAGTTTAATAAGGACTTGCTGCTTTTGAAAACAGATTTGAAAGCTATTTCTGAAGGCTGTGTCTTTCAAGAACATGTTGCACATGTTATCTGCCCAGAGTGCCTTGAGGCTGGTACCAGACAGCCTGGTCTGCATACCTGAACTCACACCATTGCTGTAGTGACAAATTGCAAAGCCATTAATTTGTCATGCACTTCTGGTTTGCTTCTCTCCACTGTGTCTAATCCAGGCTCTCTGATGTGAGCCGATGTCTCAGGGCTCCTTTGCAGATCATGGAACCTCCAGCAACCGCTTGCTGTGCCCAGGCCTGTCAATGTATCCAAGGCAGGATGAGCACTTTGGGTTGGACTGAGTGCAGCTCATGTATCTTTATTCCTTGTGCCACACCACTGTTCTTGTGGCTGATACTTAAATTGGGGACAAAAAAAAAGAAAGCAAAAGCCAGGAGATCAGGAAGGGGTTAGGCAAAAGTTCTGTGCATCCTTAACTATCCCACAAACTGACTCAGCTGCTGGAAATCAGCATTTGCCACCCTGCTCCCCAGGCCCTACTGAATGCTTGGTGGCCTGGTAGACCCTTGCCATGTGGGATATTTTTGTCTTCATGTGTTTCCAAAGAAGGTAACTCAAATTATTTTGGGAAAGCATCTTAGGTCCCAATGCTGACAAACTTGCACAAAGTTCCCAGGGCCCAACTACTTTGAATTCATGGGTCCAAACCACCAAATTTCTCAGCTTTATAGCCTTTTCTCCTGTAATCTGCCAGCGCAGAAGAAAAAGGAAGTCTCACCCAGCACATTCCTCCTGCCATGTGAGATGCTTGCTTTCTGCCCTGGAATTCCTCAAAGTACCATAGAAACAGTGTTTTGGGAATCCAGGTTATTGTATCCTGTTGATTCCAAATGCAGTTTACTCCTTTTGCTGGTAAAGGATGTTTCTTCCTAACTGTAGCTGTTGTGAGCCAGCCTGACAGTCAGGCTGGAGCAGTTCCTTTTCAGGGATTACCATCGGTAGCTGAGATTTTGCCAGCCAAACTGGGCCTTCAGAGGCAGCTACAGCAATGCAGCTGAGACACATGCATGTCTGCAGCCAAGATCAGTGTGGCCACAGAGACTCTGGTCCCCAACATTTCTGCATGACTCACTCGTGTCACTGGGGTGAATTACACAGGGTCTATTGCTGGGTAGGACAAGTACACAGTTGTTATGTATGGGTCAGTCACGCCCTGTACCAGATTCTACCATTTCCAAATAAAGGGAAATTGACCTTATGTTTAGACAATGTCCTTGGAAAAACTCATTTCCAACTTATAGCACCCACAGTTACCCCCAGGCTTCCACTCTTGGGTCTCCTAAAGCTGTACAAAATGAAGTGGTGTTTGCTCAGCTCTTCCAGGGCTTCTGCACTTCTGCCAAGAAGTGACAAATGTGGTATGCTTATCTAGATCCACGTGGTCCAAAAATTAGCTACAGCCATGTCCAGTTGTCAAATGACTTAATTGGACTGGACACCCCCATCCTTTACAGGGTTTAGATTTCTCCTTCAAACAGTCACTTCCATCGATGTGTTCTCCACAGCACCATCACCTGTCTCCGAACAGGCGCAGCTCTAATTGTTTTGTTAAATTTGGTGCGCAGTTTGTAGAATCCATTATCTCTTTTACATGATCCCTTTTGAAGGGGAGGCTCCACGCAGGCTCATTCGTGTAGTTCCAGCAGACCTAAAAAGTCAATCTTCACCTCTTCTTGGTACAGCTCCATCTGCAGAAATCAGAGCATAAACGCAGAGTGAGAAAGGGCAGCAACAACAAGAGCAGAAGAAAGCAGTGTGCCTGGGAGAGGGATATGAGGAGTAAAAGAGAGAATTTTCTTTGATGTATTCGTTTCCTCTTATTAGTATCCATCTAGTGGTGCTCAGGCTGAGATAGCTGACCTGTCCAAAAGTTAGTGATCCACACACAATCCACTCCCAATAGTGCAAAAGTACAGACATCACAGAATGAAAATAGCAGAAGTCAAGATGAAGGAGGAAACCACGGGCTGCCAGATATGAGTGGGAATAACCTAAGTTCACCCAAGTGGCAGAGGTACTATCTTAGTTTGTGGAGAGTGAGGGGAAAAAATGTCTTAACAATCTCATTCTCCCACCTATAAGCACATCTCTTCTGTTTTCTATGCTGCTACTGATAAAGACTGCCCACGCTTGAAAGGACCTGGCAGGGTACAAGGTCAACCTTACACAATTTCCTCTAATTGTGTGGGTCTGGCTGACCTCCTTATTCCAGTGCAAGGAGGGATAACGGCAGGCAGAGATGACAAGGGAAAAAGACAGCCAAAACTTTTCCTGTCCCTGTGTCAGGAGACTTCCTACCATCAGAGAGTGCCATTTCCACAATACAGGCTCTGGGTGTGCGGGTGGCTGGCTCCTCCCACGGCCTGCCAGGGACTGCAGCCTGCCCACGCTGCCCTGCCCGTGCAAAGCACATGGCAGGGGGCACGGGGCATTGCACACCCAAATTAGCCCAGCCTGCCTGGAGCACATGGCAAGCTTAGGTTTGCCCCACTCTCGGCTTTCTGTTCCTCTGCCAGGGCATCGGGTTGTTCTGCGGAATAGAAAAAGGGGGGAAATACACCTGTGTGTGTCTTTACCTGTGTGCTGTGAGCCAGCCCTGCACTCTGCTGCGTAATCGCCTCCTTCAGCCGCAGGTCCTGGAAATGCTACATCCTCTTTTCTTTATTCAGAGGATGGAGGGTTGCAGAGAGTGTTTTGCTGTTTGCAGGAGATCTGCATCATCTGCATGGGTGAAAATGATAACTGATCCCCAGGGTGACCCACCACCCAGACATCGCGTGATGGCCCCCAGAGCGTAGGCCATCCAGATCAGAGGGAAGTGCATCTCACAGCTCTCCACAGCAGCACTTGTACAGCTCTTCCCAGTGGGTTTCTTTAAGTCTTGCCAGTCCTGGAAGGAGGTGTGTTGGGCACTGGTACTAGCTTAAAAGTTTATTTGAATTGCTCCCTGGGGACATGGCCAGCTTTGTGTTCAGCTCTGTTGGAAAGAGTTGAGAAGAAATTTCACAGAGACAGTAAGTCAACAGGTTTCCCTTATAAGCTCATAGGTATCGTTTCATAATAATCTCTTTTGACAAATGGATGTCAGTTCTCCAGAAACTTAGCTCAAGAAAGCAGAAAATGAAAACTTGCTGCAAGTTTTTATTGCCAATGCTTCATGTCCAATCACAGGGAGCCTGCACCGTCTCCTTTCTCAGTGCTTGTGTTCCTGAGGAAATGAAAATCTAATAGATGGACAGCAGTAAAATATATCACTGGCTCTTAAAACTATGGGAAATAGTATCACAGGGAATAATTATTCAGAACCACTAAAGAGTGCTGTAAAGAGGAAATGTGTTTTTAGAACAGATCTGTCACTGCTAGAAGAAGCTGCAGGGTGTGCCCAGTAGCTCTGTGGCTGTGCTGGCCCAGGGCTGGGTTGCTAACAGCAGCAACCTGATGTGCCATGAGAAATACTGGGGCAAGAGGGAGCGTGCTCTCCGCTCCTGCAGCAGGACTGCTGGCAGTGACAGCTGTGGCACCTCCTCTGCTGGCACTTGGTGGTGGCTGGAGGCACCCTGGCACTGGGAGTCCTCTCTGTCCACTACCTGTCCATCAGCAGGTTCTTTGTGCCCCAGGGCCAGCCTCTTGCACAGAATCCCCGATGAATTGAAATTGCATGTGCAGGATATTCAGCCTGCTGCTCGTGCTTGTAGCTTGCAAGAGCTTTGCCTGGCCCTACTGAAGAGATCAAAGGTCAGTCTTGGTGGACCTGTTTTCAAAAGCAGCCTTTAAATCTGTACCCTGAAATGGCTCTCACAAGCACCTGGGTGAGCAGCCCAGCCGTGCCGGAGCGCTGGCTGGTGACTGCAAGTGGGAGGGGTGTAGAAAAGCCTCTACTACTCTACAAGTGTAGAAGTTGACCCTTGGCTGTCTTGAAAAAGAGCACTGTATCTTCTTTTCTAGTTTTTATTTTCTGCCGAGACACATACTAATCAGCCCTCTCAAGTTGCATGAGGATGTTAGGATGTACAATAGAGAAAGAGCCGTGAAGATGCTGTTTAATAAATAAAGTTATGGATTGACATGCCAGCATGGTGATGATAGAACAACTCTCTGTGCCCAGAACACCACATGGCCACAGACCCCTTGGGAATGATGTACTAGGGCCAGACCTCTACCCTTCAACACTGCTCCCCTCCAGCGCTTGCGAGGCACCCCAAATAAGCACAATCCCCTGGTTTTTACTCCAAAGGCTCACTGCTCATCTGCTTTAAGCTGCAGCTAATGACTCATGGTCCATGGAGAGCTTTCCAGTTGCACTGTTAAACCCTTAGATATGCACTTAAATCTTATGTTAACAATGAAATGTGAAAATGCGCATATCCAGGTAAAGGCTTCATGGAGAATGGAAGCATGAGGCTCAAAAATATCTTGACTATATAAATATTTTGTTTAATAGAAGAGTAATGTTATATATATAATTTACCAAGGAATTTCTAGCTGCCTGTTCTCCTGAGTGTCATGGTAGTATCTTGGAATTACTAGGTAGACAGACAGACAGATTTAACCTTTAATGTAATAGAGCTGAATGTAGTTTGTTACTGCCCATGCTGTGCCATCATACTGGGCTGCCCATCATGTAGGGCTTCCTGGGGCACTGGGATCAGATGATGGTATGGCACTCTGAAGGTCTATCCGTGGTATGGATACCATTAAATAGTCTTACCTCAGGTTTTGCAGGATTCAGGAGTGTGAAATGGTAGAGAATGGTGGGTATAACTGTATGGGAAAAAAGAACTAATGCTGTGGGATGAATGCATACCCAAATATTTTTAATTTTTGTTGTTTAAAAATCAGCTTACTCCCAGAAATGTTAAAGATGTGAGGCACTATCCTTTTACCTTTTTGGCCAACAAGGATGCAGGCCACAGGACCCAGCAGCCCTCAGAAAATAGAATCTAATTCAAAGACTGCATAAAACTACAGCTGGCTATAAATCACAAAATTTAACCTCACATCCCAACTGTCCTACATTTTCCAGGAGTGCATTATTTTTCAGTCTTACATTTACCATACTGAAGGTTACCAGAAACTAACATGAAGTCCATTTATCCCAATGCGGTCGTTTTAGTTTCTATGTGTGTGCTGCCTGAAACAGCACATCAGTGATTGCTCTAACCTCTATAACCACAATTTATCAGCTGACACGAAAGTTATGGTGACATGGAAAGTGATTCTATTTAATACTGAGCGTACCTGAGGACTGAGACTCGTTCCCTGTTTTGGGGAGGACAAGTGAAGAGTGAAGCAGGGCCTCATGTGGGATGGGGCTCCAGAAGGAGGGATGGATGCTGAAGCAGTCACCCTTGTCCTATTCTTTGGGCAGGCAGTTGTGCCACAGAGACACCAGGTTTGCTTGATGTAGAAATTACAGATCACACCGGTTTAAATTTCTGCCACAGGAAGCATCTGCTGCTTTTATTTGGGGTAGCCACTATGGCAAGAACTATTTTTTCCAGTTAATTTTAGACATCAAGAAAACCTAATTCCTTGGGGTTGCTTCCGGTGCCGCAGCCTGAGAAAGCGCAGCACCGTGTCGGTGATCTGTTTTCCACTGGGGCTGCCGCGATGTGCTGCTCCACACTGCTCCAAAAGAACTGGGGCTGCTGTAATTAATGTAGCAAAACCTTGCTTCTGGAGCCAGTTAATTCCTTATGTTTATATGGCGAAGAGTGCTGAAGAATGGGACTAAAATACTCAATGTTTGAAAAAGGAAAAAAAAGGCAAAAAAAAAAAAATAGTAGCAGGGATGAAACCAACTGCTGTGCACAGAGAAATAGGCTGTATTGTCAGGCCTGAGGTGTGGGGCAGTGGCTGGGAAGGGCTTGGAGAGAGCAAGGTGTGCACTCTGGCTGTGGAGACCTCCCATCATCCATTTTCCTCAAAACAAATTCAACCATGGCAAAAATCTGCAGTTACATTCGCAGGGTGATGAAGGGCAAGAAGACTGCTCGCTGCAGCAGGACCCCCAAAAGTCTCACCTCCCTGTTAGTTAACTGGTGTCTAAATGAGACCTGCAGGTGTAAAAAGCAGGGAGCAGAAAGGGCTGGTGCTCTTCAAAACAGGTCGGTCTTAAAATACACATTTCACTATCCACACAAAAGTGAACAATTTGCACATTTTACTTAGAATATTGTAAGTACAGTGCAGCTCCTGCTGCTGGAATTTTGCTGGCTGCTGGTTTAAGGTTTCAGGCTGAATATTTCTGGATTTTCACATTCCTCTCCACGTGGAGCTGCACCTTTTCAGAATCCCCCAGTAATAGCACTGATGTTTTTACACTTGTATTTAATTCATCAGGGCCTTCAGGCCTCAAAACTGTACCTGAAAAAAATTTAATTGAAAGTTAGCTAATTGCTGTCAGAAGCAACATCTACTATTTGTGTTTGAGAATCATGAAGACTGGGACTCTATGAAGCTCAAGCAGGAGAGGTGGCATGGCCCCAGTGTCACAGGAAGGTTATCGAGAGAGGAGCAATTGCGGATTTCTCTTTGTGGGAATAAACCAAGGAGTCAGTTACACTTAAATATGAGCATATGCTTAAGTTAATTTGATTTTCATACTAGATAAAGCATGGTGATCATTAACCAAAGCACTTGAGCTCAGAAGAAAGCTGTTTGCAGTCTGAGGAACACATACACTGAGACCATTTGAGCTCTAGCTTCCCCTGCCCATGGACAGCATCCTCCTCTGGAGCCAGCTGGGCTTTTGGGGAGACTCCCTTCCCCAGGGGATTGGTGCCACTCACTGGATGTTTTCTAATTCTCTTCAGCCCAAACAGGTCACATTAGGGCAGATCAGCATGAACCCATCTGCCTGAGAGCTGGTGCAGGAGCCCCAGGGGGTGCCTGGCAGCCTTGTGGAGGGGGAGGACGCTGGACATTGGCGTGTTCAGCAGATGATGCCCTAATTCAGTTTCCAAACAGCGTTTTGCATTTAGATTATGCTGACAGGGAGTACCCCGCAGCTAAGCATGAACAAAATCCCCAGATCTGCATGCTTGGGGGTTTGTACCAGTTTCTCTTCAGCTGTGCATAAGCAGTGCAAGTGAAACTGGGCTGCAGGTTCCGCAGGCAGGCAAAGCTCAAACGATTTGCCAGGCCAGACGTGTCACTGCGGCAGAGCTGTGGCTGAGCCCAGGCATCCCCTGCCTCGTGGGCAGCTGGCACCCACAGCCTGGCTCCATGCAAACCGTCCTCGTGATGTGCCTCCCCACTGATGGGTGCTTGGCTTCCTCGCTGCCAGGGCCAGCTCGTTTTTCTGGGAAGGAGGCAATGTTGCAGACAGCAGAGCTGCTCTCCTGTGTGCTACTTAGGGGGACCTCCCATGCCCCAGATACATCAAAGTGTATAACGTTATCTCCTCATGAAGCGCTGGGATTCTGCTTCAGGAGTTTGCAGTGTCGGGGCGGTTCCTCGCTGGGAGAGCAGGACCCGCGGGTGCTGGTGGTGTGGGCAGTGGCAGGCAGCTCGAGGACATGGCACCTGCAGGAAGCAGAGCCCCGACAGGAGTTTAAATTGGATATCCTTGCCAAGGGAGCCCCGTGGCACCGGGCACCGTGAGGTCTCCGCTGGCGTTAATCTCACTCACGTCTTCCTGCTGCACTCCCTCCAGGGATGTGTTTGTAATGGGGTTGGAGGGTGCCAGCAATCCGTAAGAGTGACAGACAAGCTGTTACATTGTTATATTTTGCTACCTATCATTTTAATGTCACTTTTAATGTATGAATTATACCCCTATTGTGTGTAATTATATTTCTCCTCCCAACCCTGCTCAAGGAACAATGAAAAGATGGAGCTGTTAATATTAAAAACAGCACATCTCTCTCAAAAAAAGTTAGAGGTCACACCTTAATTCCTAGTGCATGAGGATAGTTAATCAAAAGATGATGGGACTAGAATGAGTATGGGGACAGAAATATCCTGCACAATTTCTTGTGGAATTTAATTAGAAAGGAAGTATTAATAGCATCTATATGTGCAACTCTATTTTGCCTTGCAATGTGAGTAGCCTCACCTGGAGCCAGACTGATGAAAAGCTCATTGAACTTCTTTTTCTTTCCTCTTCTTTTGGTTTTCTTTTTTTTTTTCTATGATGAAGGAAAATAATGAGCCAAAATCAATAGTAATAATAATGATAATGATAATAATAATAATAATAATAATAATAAAAATACTTAATAGCAATAAACGCCAGCAGGAATCAACTTCCTATCAGCTCTCTTTAGAATTTCTCTTTTAGGTCAAGAGATGATGCTAATCGATGAGGCATTTTGCAAAAGTTCGTGCTCTACTTGTCCCAGTAATGAACCTTCAACCTTTAATTCTCTTAGTAGCACATAGTTCCTCGATGGGAAAGTCACTGTGGGGGCCTTCATGTTGAAAAGCCAATTATTTATGCTAACTGGGGGCTTGGTACTGTTTGACTTTGGTCCCTGGTTGCTTGGGCAGGCCTGTTCTGGGGCCACCCCGGCACTGCGGGATGAGCGCTGGCTGCAGATCAGAGCTTCCAGGCCGCTTTCTTCCCAAATGATGTACTGTGCTCCCAGGGCAGGGACCTCATTCTGCCTTCAGATTCGCAGAGTATGCCTGCTGGATGGCATGACTGGAGAATGTTTTAGGAGAAATATAGATAGCTCATTATAACAAAGAAGTGGATTTCCTTCCCTTCCCACTCAAAACAGACTCAGGTTTTTAATACACTTTTTTATTAATTTTCTCACAAAATGAGAAAAAATTGAATTTAGTCCATGTCTTACAACTTCATTTCATAAAGCATAAAGCAGACTCTGTTTTTTAATGAATTAAGAAATTAAGGCCTCGTTAATTGAATTCACCATGGCTTGCAAAATGCTTTGTTCAGATGAAAACCGCAACTAAAATGCGAAGCATTTTCTTACTGGGAATTTTGTTTGCTTTCCCTTTGTGGTTCCCACACAGGTGGGCTGAAGACTGGCTGGAGGTGGCAGGCAGAGCATGGCCTAGCTGTGCCTGCTGCTGGGGTGCAGGTTTGCAGCTCTGCTGGGATGTAATGGGAGATGAGGACCACGGAGAGGTGAGAGAGTGTGAGGAGGAAGCCAACACTAAATAGGATGGGTCATCCCTTGGGGTCATGCATGCTGTTCCCAGCTGTGCTTCAATGAACGCTATATATGAGACAAACAGTCCGTTCTTCAAGTCCTTTTTCTTTTTCTAATTTTTTTTTTTTTTCTGTTTAGCAATCCTGATACTAAAGAAGATCAGGGACATAAGCCAAGTTAAATTTCATTCTTAGTCCCCAAGCATGCTCTGTTGCTGGTGCTGAAGACCTGACTGAAGCAAACCTCACCTGTGCCATTGCCTTTAGCTGGGGCCAGGAACCTGTCCAGTGGTTTCAAAACAACAGAAAATGTGCTCAGGTGTCCCCTAGGACACCTCTGCCCAACAAAAATGCTTTAAACTGTCCTTCTGCTTCTTCAGGTCTTTGTTGTATTTTCAGAAATACTCCTTTTCTTAGGACAATGAATGACCCGCACAGCCCATCAGCAATGTCAGAGCCTTTCCGTGGCAGTGCCTATCCCTCAAAGAGCACAGACCAGACAGCCACGTGGAGCGGGGCCTCGGTACAGCAACCACAGGGAGACAAGGTGTTTCTGGTCTCCTGTCTCTCACGCTGGCATAACTGAAGACCGTTGCCAACCAAATCACACGGCAAAGCTGATTCCTTGCCCTGACATGGGGCCGTTTGCCCACTGAGGTTTTATGGCATCGCAGGTAGAAAAGAAGCCAAAGCTTTTGCTGATCTGCACCGCAAAGTGACAGTGCTTCAGCAAGAGCCGCCTCCATAGTGCTGGTGTCAGGAGTCAAGATTCCCAGAGCAGCAGTAATGGGATAAGCCCCTCACAGCAGGGAGGGCCAGAGTGGGGAGCAGTGGGGATGCCCAGAGTGGGGAGCACAGCAGGCCGCTCTATTAGCAGATGCCTGCTAGGAAGGGGAAGCACTTGGCTCCCTCAAAGATTGGACTTGTACTTCCCTAGGCAAAAGACTGTTTTATGCAAGGGAGGTTTGCTTTGATCTTTAGATAAAGACAATCTCTGCTAAGCATTCAGACTGTTATTTTGTAGTAGCACCTTGTTTTCCTGAAGATTCTTCAATGTGGGCTTCCTAGGAAAACAGAGATCTTATTTTATATATGACATATGCAGGATGATATCTCATCATGTCTGTCAAAGATTTAAAAAGTATATGTGGGCGCAAGTGTCATCTCGGCATGAATGTTTAAACACAGGCCTTCTGGGATAATTTGAGTCCCTGGGCTGAGGGGCCTACAGTTAGATCACTGACTCAGCTGAGTGATTTTTATGATTGCATGGAGCCAGGCAACATGCTAAGGGCTGAGCACCTATGTGAATAATAAATAATCCCACCATTTGCATTCCTCCAGCACGCCTGCTTTTCCAACCAATGGCCCTGTCTACCTTTCGGAGGTGGTGGGACTCAGTGCTTGGTTTATGGCTCATCAGATGGTGGTACAAAACCAGTGAGTGCATTGACCTGAGATGCTGTGCTGCAGGGCGACCTGTGCTTGCCATGGGACCACTGTGCTCATACAGCCACAGCCAGGCAGGGTAGAAGGGGATCACAGCTCACTGGAGTGAGAGTCCACTGCTAGCACTGCAGCAGAGAGACTTTTTGGTGATAAGGAACATATGTTCCCAAAAGCTTGTGATAGGATGAGCTGGGATATTCTCATGGTTTCTTTTGCTGCTGCTAGTGTCACTGCAGAGGAGGTGGAAACCTGGATGGGTCTGGGCGTTCGCCCTTTGCAAAACCTTTTATTTCTGGAAGGGAATCAGTGGCTGCAGCATGAGTGGAGAACAGGATGGGTATCGCCTCCGTGCAGGGGCACAGGCATGTTCAGGCACTGGGGCCACTGGCGACTGTCGAGGATTTCCAGCAACTCTTAGCTCTCAGGCTCGTGCAGGCACTTGGGCTCCAATTATAGTGATATCTTGCTCTCAGTCCAATTAAAATTTCATAATCTCTCCACCAGCTGGGGTGGACAGAGTGTACGCCAGGTCATGAAATATCTTCTAGCTACAGTACTTCTCTGGGAAGTTTTTGGCTCCATGAGGAATAGTACCTATACAGATCTGATGGAGAAGGGCTGTAAAACCGCAGAACTTGCAGCTTCCTTGCAGCCCTTTTTGCAAGCTATTTTATTCTACGTTTGGGGGCAGGAAAATTAGGCTTTGAAATATGAGTTGTAGATAAGGCTGTGAGGAAGCTTAGGATCACAGCCTTAGGTGAAAATAAAACTGTAATACATAAAGCATTAAAAAGGTGAAGTATAATGGCAGCCTCCAAAGACTTGTGAACAGCTGCGAGGCAGTCTGCCTTATTGCCACGATTTTAACATGAATTATATGACACTAGGAAAGACCTGCTCCTGATCAGAGAAATGGCTACATGGCTGTTTGCTGCAATACACCGAGGGCTCTATTTTAATCAGAGGTAGCTGCCATTCGGCCACCTTTTTGTTAATGGTATTATTGATTATTTGGAGCTGCTCACAAGCCTCAAAGCACTTTACAGAATTAGGGGAAGCCTCTAGAGCAGAGTTGTTGTTTGTTAGTTTGTTTTTCTTCTGCAGAGCAGTTTCACTGCAGACCAAGTCCTGAGGTCTGTTCTTAGCTCCATCTTTATGAGACCTTGCTTAGCCAAAGCTTCCGCTGGCCTTGGTGCTCACCCAACAAAGGCAGTGAGTGGCTCAGACCCCGTCCAGTGCAAGTGGCCAGTGCAACCAGTGGCACAAAATGCTTGGACTTTGCCCAAGAATTAAATTGGTAAATAATACTTGAATTAATTAATTTGGGTCTTACTGATGCCCATCTTTGAGCTGAGTGTTGGTCACAATTTGGGAACAGCTTGTTGTGGGCAGAGCGAGGTAGTATGCACTTCTACAGCCCCATGCAGAACAAGAAGTTTGAGGCATTCAGCCCAGGCATTGCTGGTGCACTCGAGCATGTTTTGGTTCACCAGCCTCTGTGAACAGAGATGCAACCCCAACAACTGCCCATCTCTCTCCCTAGAGCTTTGAATTGAGAATATGATGTGCTGGGAGATAACTTGCTCTCTGAACTTGTGCTAGAGATGCAGCTAGTGAGGTGCAAGGAGATGGGCAAGCATGACTTTTCATCAAGTAGGAAAAGTTTCAGAGCAGAAGTCATTGCCTGCTGCGAGCAGCTTCAGGCCTGGCATGACAGCAGCGGTGCTGCTACCATCTGTTGGTGAACAGCAGAAAAGGAGCAACAATAAACCCTTAATAAATCACATCCCAGGCGCGCAGGTACGCATGGCACCACATTGGCCGCCATCCCTCTGCGAGCACAGGAAGATGTGCTGTGCTGCAAAGACCCCTTGGAAAAGTTGGGTCAGCAGCTGCCCTGGGGACAGTGCCGGCTGTGCTGGCACTGGTGAGCAGCAGGTGACACTCAGCTTGGGGCGGAGAGGAAGGCAGGCAGCAGGAATGCAGGCAAAGTGCTGCAGCAGGCTGGCGAGCAGCAGTGGCCTCCCACCTTGTTTTCCTCCAAAATCCCATCCCTGGTGGCTGTCCTTTGGGGGAGTGGCAGGGATGGCAAAGGCAGGGGCAATGTCAGAGGAACAGCACAGCTCCTGGGCTGCAGCTTTGCCAAGGCCCCCCCGTGTGCTGCGAAGCACAGGCTCTGCAGGCACAGCGGGTGTTGGGGCCAGCAAGCCCTGCAGGGTGTCTTCTCCAGGGCACAGCAGCTGCGTGGAGCAGCCCTGGCACGGTGGGAATCTCCTGGTGAGTTAATTCTGTATTCCCAGGCCCCTTTAGCAGAATGTCCTGGTGTGGGGGAGCCTGGCAGAGCTGCAGAGAGAGTGGGCTGAGTCACTGCAAACAATGGCTTTTGAGAAAGTGATGGTATGTCTTAACATCCAAGAAATGCTTGTAGAGATCTGAACCTGCCCTTGAAGGTGCTGCTAACCCCTGGCAGAAGGGTTACGGCTCCAGAGGATTATTTTTTGTTTTAGAGGACATTCTATTTATCATTTAAAAGTGCTCTCTAAGATGGCAACCAGCCTTGACCACAGCTCATCTTCCCAGCTCCCTGTGGAGCAGGGCTCCCACAGCTCCCACAGAGGTTTTCTGTAAATGTTGTAAAGCTCTTTTTGTATTTTTAATAACAAGGTGGACAATAACTCTATTTACAAGGAAATCTTCCTTTTGCAGGAATATCATGTATACCTCTTTCTTATTTGTTGCTGTCTGTTCCTACAACCCTCTTGCAAACGGGTAATCCTTGTTCTGATTTTTTTTCTAGCGGGGATGTTTTGTTTTCCTGTTGGCTGATGCTGTCTGTTCAGTCTGTGGAGGATTAACCTATGTGCTGTTGCTAGGTGGCCTTAAGCAAAGAAATAACGCAGATCACAGACTCCTGCATTCCTACAGTATGTAACTCTCTTGTTCAGCAAGATTTTTCTTTCTCTCTTCCTCTCATGTTTTGTGTTTATGGTTGCAGGGGTATTTATTAGAAGATGCACATATAATTTGAACAAAAAAATGGTCCAGAGCCCTCTAAAATGTCAGGTTTATTTGATCTTAAAATATTTGGTAACTCTCTTTGCCAGCTCTTTCCATGGCTCGTCTTCTGACAGTGTCTAAGCCTCTTCCACAATTTTTAGATTTTTCTCTTGCTCATGTGAAGTCTTGGGCTCCTGAGGGATACACAGCTCACCATCACAGCTCACAGGCACTAGGAGAAGAGGCTTCCAGTGGGGCTGGGGATCGCACCCCTCTGAGACCACCCAGATATGTCAGGGTCTCACCAGGGTCAGAGCAGGATGGGTCTGAGCATCCCATTTTGTACAAAAAAGTACCGAGAGCGAGGAAGAGTTCAAGGAAGAGCTGCAAAAGTGATTGCAGGGCTGACAGAATCATCTGGGGAGGAAAGATTAGAATTTTGTAGCTCAGGCATGCCTTACTGCCAGGCCGCTGTCTACCAGCGCCTGTCATATTTTGCAGCACTTTAGTGCTTTTGCTCAAAGGACCTTTGAAGTCTCTTATGACCCAAATACAGGCTAAATCATGGAGCATTCCCCAGAGAGACATAGCAGTTATTGGCTCGGTTTGCTCCTGGTGAAACTGAGGCAGAGTGATTCAAGAGCGTTGTTTTCCTCACGGCATATGCTCAAATGCGCAGTTCTCAGAGGTAACTGCACTTCTCACCTGGGGACACAGAGCCAGACAGGCACTGCCCCAAGGCCATAGAATACTCACCAAAAACCCAGCCACACTTCTGTTGACTCCAGAGCCTAACTTCTGTCTCTGCTCCAGCTCCTGTCTCTGCCAGTATTGCTGTGGTCCTCTGTGCCCTGCCTTCATGGACACATTTTCTCGTAACAAAAACAGTGAGAGGGATTTGCGTTGTGGTTTTGTAGTGAAACAGGATTCTGCAGCCTTCTTTTGTGTGTGCATATCTGTACCAACTTCTGACAGCATTAGAGAGGCAGTGACATCAAAGGCACCCAGTTTCTTCAGGTGAGGGCTGGAAGAGAACACAGATGGGTGTCTCCTTGCCTGGAGAGAGCACCTGGAGTTCTGGCTCTTCCTGGGAGATTGGTGTCTACACCTCCAGAGACAGCCATTTGAATGAGCCCATTGTATTTATCTGGGAAAGTCTTTTATCCTAACCTTTTATTTTACCCTGTTGTTGGACAAGTAATTCCCTCTACTGACTGCTGATATCCTGGGATTTAACTTTCTTTTTTACTTTAACCCATCCTGCTATTTGAACTGCTCCTAAGCAGCATTTATCAGCCTTCTTCCAATGCCGATTACAGCTGAGCAAATACATCACCGTGAATATTTAATGACTCGGGGTTTAAATTTTTCACGTCTTTTCTTGAGAGCTCATTTTATAGACATTTTCTGATATGCAGTTATTCTTAAATATTTTGAAATCTCCTGAAATTGCACACTGGACTCCTAAATGAATATTTCACACTGATGCCACACAGGGCAGTTAACAACTGGCTGTGTAAAGCCCACAGTCTTGCAGACAGGTCCAGCCAGCCCCATCCATGGCCCCATGCAGCTGTGTACTGAGTCTGCACGCTCAGGTGTGCAAATGTAGGCAGCAGTTGGCACAAATATTTTCCATATCCAAAACATGTTTGCTGTTTCTGCTTTGTCCATGAATGCTCAGGTCATTTGACAGTAAGGAAAAGGCACAGCCCCAGGCAGAGCTGCAAAACCCACTCCAAATTACAGACACCTTTGTTTTGCATCACTATCAGTTGCCCGCCCCTATTTCTGATTCCCAGCTAGGCGTGATGTGACTGACGGGCCTGCCGAGTGTTTACCATGGATACATTCCTCGTTCTCAGCCTCTTGTTTTTCAGGCTGGCTCGCATGTTGAATCTGGCAGTTTGCATTAATAAAATAGGTTGGTCTGAAATGCCCACAGGACTTTTTTTCTCCTAGCACAGCAGGGTGGGGTTTTTTTTGTATATACAAAGGACTCTGATGTAAAAATACATATTTCTACAAAGCTCTTCTGTTCTTCCTCCTGTGGCTCTTTAGTTTAGCTGCCCCAGCCTGGCCCTGGCGCTCAGTGCTGGGGTGGCCATCTGCACCCTGTGAGCTCAGCACCGCAGCCGGGGTGGGCTGATGAGAGTCCGGCTGCACTGGGGGCCTCACACACACTGCTGGAGCTCACTGCAGTGGGGAAGGGTGGGCTGCAAGCAGGGCAATGGCCTGGGGTTTAGGAGCAGTCCAGGCCACGGCTAGCTCTGACACTTGGCAAGCCTTGGTTTGTTACCAAGTGTCGCTGTGTCTCAGTGACCTATTCTCATCCAGCTAGGCTGCCTTTATCCTGTGGTCATTGGGCAGGAGTTCACACTGATGTTAGTAGCTCCCAGGGACTGGAGGAGCTGCAGAAAGTGCCTGGGAACAACCCCTGTCCCGACGCCGCCCTGACTGCGACAGGAGCCCTGAGGTGATGCTGGACAGGGTGCACCTGAACATACAGAGCTCCCAGGACAGAGCAGCGGGATGAGGACCGACAGGCAGGACCCATCCCAGGGCTGGTGCCACTGACCCTTGGAGGTACAAGCCATCTTTTTCCTCTTGCCATGGCAGTGCCTGAGACAGCAGCCAGCATTGCTTCCTCCAAGGGACTGGCTCCAGCCCCCACATGCATGTGGCCACTCAGGGCAGTGAGGCAGGTGGCCTGGAAGGAGCACCAGCCCCCCACACCATGTCTCACCCTGTGGGGGACAAACCTCCCTCTCGGAATCGCTGGACAAGAAACAAACTGCTGTGTGTTGGGAACTATTTTAACTCCTGAGGAAATCAGGGCAGTTGTTGCTACCTTCTGAAATGACTCAGCCCTGCGGTAGCCTCCAGCTGACAGCTCTGCCAGGTGCAGATGTCTGCAAATGCCGAAAGAGAAATGTTTTGTAAACTTTATAAACAGACTTTTGTAAACTTTGTATGAATAAGCAATCTTCTGCAGGTTCTCTTTTTCCCCCCCCCTTCTTATATAGGGGAGGACCCTGCTCCCAGCTAAAATTAGGAAAGTGGAGAAAAACTGGCACCATCTATGTGTAACTTTCAAAATATGAATGCTAAGGTTTTGAAAAGGCCTGAACTTGCTGGGGATTTGTTTCCACTGAAAGTGAACAGGAGCTTGGCATTTAGCTTCCCTAAATTCATTGGGAAACCCCAGCCTACATGCCTGTTAGATATGCCGGACGGTTCAGGAGCATTTCACAAACTAAAAGCAGAATCATTGATGTAATCGAAACTTCCTGAAGTTTTTCCTGGCCTGTGGTATCAGGAGTGCTCAGCTGTTGGTTATTAATGATCACACAGCAAATAGAAGGCTCATACAAATGTTATGTCTCATTGCTATTGATTGGTTGTAAGGGTATTACTTGACCAGAGTATGGTGAAATAGATTAACTTTATTAATTATTTATTGCGTAGTAACTAGATATTTATTGTATCTGTACAGCTATTGTGTCTCCTCTGCATTTTGATTAACATTTTCTTCAAGCAGAAGAACAAACTCGTGCTGTAAAACATCCTTTCTGACATGAAATCTAGTGGCTTCGCAATCCCTGCCCCCGGCCAGGCTGGTTCCCCTCGGCAGCTGGACCCGGTGAGGTGCAGCCACGGCTGCACCGAGCGGCGGAGGCACCCTGGGGCCACGGCACTTCAAAAGCCGCCCGCGGCCCGGGGAGCGATGCCGCCCGGCAGCCTCGGCCGAGCCAGCGGCGCTGTGAGAGGCNCGTGCCCGGCGGGAGGGCCCGAGCCGCCTCCGCGCACCCCGGCCTGGCCGCCCCTGCCGCCGCCTCCTCCTCCGTGCCCCCGCGCCGGCCCCCGCCTCGCCCCGCGGCGCCGCTCGCTTTCTCACAGCTCCCGCTGCTTCCCGTTCCTCCCCCGGCTCCCGTTGCTATGCCCCGCCGGGCCGGCCGCCGGCAGGAATTCGTGGCCTGTCCAGCTGCTCCCAGCGTGGCCCCACGCCCCGGCTGTGCCGCCGTGAGCCCCTCCGAGCTGCTCGCCCGAGGCTGGGCACGGCACCAGGGCTGCGGGCTCCCAAATGGTGCAGCGGGCTCCTTTCCCACGGCGTGGCTACACGGAGGTGTGTTTTTTCCCCTCTCGAGAAGACATGTCAGGACCTGACATTATGTTGTTGCCCGAGTGGCCATGGCTCCCGAGGGTGGCCATCACTTTGGGATCACATTCCTCCGGGATTTGCGGGCACGAGCACTCAGCCCTGCAGCCGCCACTGTGGCCGCCCAGAGCCGGCGTCCCGGCGCCCACCGTGCCCGGCGGCTGCGTGGCGATGTTCGAAACTGCTCCGGTGCCGTGCTGTGCCGTGCTGTGCCGTGCCCTTCCAGCTGGACCCCCAAGGCAGTGCCGACCTGGGAAATCCCCTGGCAGTCCCCGCGAGTGTGGTCGCCCAGCCAGCAGTGGTGGTTGCCCGGAGAAGTGTGCAAGCTTCAGGAGTGGGAGTTTTTCATCTGCTGCCCTCGTGGATGTTTGTGCCCGCCTCTGAGAAATTCCAGGCACCGGGACTCTGGGCATTCGGTGCCTGATTGGAGGACACACCAATAATATTGAGCAACGTAGCAAGATAACCAAATAAACAGCAGGGCAATTTTAAAAGTTGTATTGTTATACATATTTTAAGAATTTGCACTGATCCATTTAAAAATATGCTTTAGGATTTAAAAATAAAACCCCAAAAATAAATGTAAACAAATCTGGTTCTCTTTAAACTCTATGGCCTCTCCTATTTTGCCC
This sequence comes from Edolisoma coerulescens, assembly GCA_013397115.1. Classification (NCBI taxonomy): domain Eukaryota; kingdom Metazoa; phylum Chordata; class Aves; order Passeriformes; family Campephagidae; genus Edolisoma; species Edolisoma coerulescens. The sequence goes on along the minus strand of VWZW01000978.1, from coordinate 1,685,520 downwards.
AGCTGACTGTAAGCCTTATTGCTGATAAGACTTATTCCTTTCTGTCTACAACAGGAGTCCTAGTAAGAGAAAAATAAACACTGCCAATCATAGGATTTAAACAGAATATCAGTTGGGCTGATAACAGGGAAATATTCTGTGACCCTTCCAAAACCCTCTGGAGAGATGAAACTGAGAGACATATGAAGAAATCTATGCAGATTCTATAAAAACTACTTGACAAATCTCACTGAATTTAATAGAGAATGAGATCTTTTCCCTGGGTTTTTGGCATCATAATTCAATAGCGCTCCGGTGCCGTTCTATTCAATAATTTTCTATTCAATGCGAAGAGATAACTTTCTTGTGAAATTTTTTACAAGAGTAAAAACCCATGTTCTCACACTGCCACCTGTTCCCTACCACAAGCTCATCCATGTTATCACACCAAATCAGAAGAGAGACCATAAAAATCTCGGTATTAAAGAACAAACTTTCTTTAAAACGCCTCTTTCAGAACTGCCTGCGGGTCTGCCTGTGCAGCTGTGGGGTTTGCTAATCAATAGCACCATGCAGTACGTTGTGTCTTTTTGCGTAATTACAGAATGAAAGCAGACACAGAAAAGGAGCAAGTGGAAACTATTAATTTTGTAGAATGGGACTTGATTTGTGTTTCAGTTTTCTTTTCTTTGGTTCAGTGGGAAGGAGCTGGAAGAGGAGGTGACAGCAGCAGTTTGGCTGCCTGTCCTCAAGCTGTTTGGTTTAATGTGAAGCCACTGTTTGGATTTTGCTTTTCTGGACCTGTGAACAGCTCTGAGGGTAGAAAGGCAGCATCCCCTGGGACAGGGACGTCAGGCAGGGACAGGCTGAGCTGGGACTTGTACGGCAGTTTGTGAGCACTGGTTTTGTACCACTACTTGCCAAAGCTGCCAGTGATGGTTTCCATGGCAGAGACAATCTCGAGGATGAGAAGGTTTTGGTGCAAAGGGTCAGCATCTTTACTTAGTGCATACTTTTTTAAGACATGGCAGCATTAGTAGATGGCTGGCAGGATTGGAAATGTGCCCAAGGACTATTACTTTTTTTTGTTGTTGTTGTTTATGAGAAAACAGGTGGGGAGAGATCCCTTCTCCCTGTTGTTTTATTGGGAAAATATCGATGGAGTGGAAGCCTTTGGAAATGTAGGAGTTTTTAGACTAACTGTGCCTACTCATGTAAGATGCTTGTAAGAGTCTGGACCCTGGCGACAGGTCACTGTGTGACTCCTGATAGGAGCCGGTCCAGACGGCAGCTGCCTGGTTGTGTTTGGCAGTCTTTGATACCACATTTTGAGAGTTTCCATGGTGTGGGTGCTGCCAGGTCCAGTTCCCGGGGTGAGTTTGCCCCGAGGCCTCACAGCACTTCCTCACCCCTGCTGGGACCAGGCTTAATGGCTGAGAAAATCCACCATCCACTTCGAGAGATGATGCCGGGCTAGTGTGAATGGGACTTTTTGACTCCAAGGTGGAAGGAAAAGTGATGTGCTCACTATTAGTTACTAACATTGCTAAACTTTTTCTCTAAATAGAGAAATATTCTGTCTCTGGAGTGTAATTCTGAACATCTCATAAACATTACAGGGATACATGGCACAGAAATTTATAATCATAAAAAGAAACAAGGATGCCTGAATATATGGGGGACATGAATCACTCCTAATGCTGGAGGTCGATCCATAATACCTTAAATAAGTACTCAGAGTCCAAGTGCTAATTATCTGCTAATGGGGTATTTGTTCTCCTTCAGTTATGCAAAAGTACACAGCATTCAACCTAAAGAGTGCACTTAAATGGCTTTGTACTGGTGGAGAAGGAGCAGCTTTGAAGGCTGCTGCCATCCTTTGCCCTGGAGCTCCTGGAGCCCCTTGCTGAGCTCCTGGTGCTGCCCTTGCTGTGACTCTCCTCTCCTCTCCTCCGGCTTTTTCACTTGTCATTCCAGCTGACTTTCGTTCTCCGTGTCTCAACATTATCCTAGTCAGCAATGCTGGCAAAGATGTGAATAAAATTATAGATCCTATATGGTGGTTTTTGCCACCGCTGCTGGCCAGAGAGCAGCGAAGATGCCTGTTGAGTACAAGGGGAGCTTCCACCCGAGTAACAGAGCCCGGTAAAGTGAATAAGCTCTTTGATCGCAACCCTGGTAAGAAAGGGTCTCAGTGGGCACACTGAACTACTCTCACGGGGAAAGAGATGCAGTGACCCATCCTCATTGCAGAAATGCCTTGTCGGAGCTTGCAGAGCTGAGCTGACATCAAGGAGAGGGTGAGGGACAGGGGCCCGTGCTGGAGCCAGCAGCTGGAGAGCCTATAACAGAGTTCCACTGGCCAGCTCACCCCAGAGCCACTGAGCACCTTCTCACACCAGGGCTTCACCCACTTTTAACTAATTCCAGTGAAGAATGTATTTTTTATTTATGTCCTTTGAGCAGCAGTACAGACCCACGACCAACGAGAATGAAAAGAACACAGAATACGTGGATCACAGAGAGAGACTTTCTCTGAGCTGTGATAAAAATATGGAAACATGATACTTTCTTATACTAAACATTGTAAGTTATTAAGTAACATTATAATGCTCTAAGTTATTATTACAGAAATATTCAAAAGGCAGATGCAGAGCCAGGAAAAGTCTTTGTGCCAAAGGTGGTTTTGTCACGAAGTGCAGATCCTCTGCCTGACTCCCACACCTAATTGGAGCAGAGACCAAAATGAATACTTTGCTTGGTCAGCTATGGAATACCTGCTTGTATTTGTAGGGCATTGCATGATCTCTGTCTTTAGCACTATTATCAGTAATGACTTTTACTGTAACTGTGGAAGGGGGTGTGTATGTGATTCATCTACAGATAGGTATTTTGTGATATTTGAGCTAAATTCAGCTCCAGTGTATGATAGTATTTTTCAAAAAATGTCACTAACTGCACCACTTACTCTATCTTGATTTCAGATTATTGTATCCTCTTTAACTAAAGAAAAATGATTGATAGAAGTAAAAGCCATACACAAGTGAAAAAGAATTTAAAATCACTGTGCTTATTTGATATGTATGAATACTAATATTGGTGCACATGGCATGTGCACATGAAACAGGCTCCTAATCCTGTGCATACTAACATGTTTCACAGGAAACTTTTCCTTTGTTTTTCAATGCCCTTGGATAACATCTCAATCCCTTTTCACTGTAACTTCCCAAAGTGCAAACTCAGGCGCTCAGGCTGGATGCTGCCGGCAGACACACCACCGATTCTTCCAGTGTGCACATCCTCCCTCTGGAGCACCTCTAGTTTCTGCTGCTCTGTAGCCCAAATTTTAGGCTATGTCAGTCCTTGCTTATGACTAAAATGTGGGACACCAGTTATTTATTTATGTAAAGTGTTTGGAGGCTTTAACTCAAGAGCACCATAGAAACTGGGCTGGTATTGTAGTCGGGGCTTTTATTCAGGTTGTCTGATGCGCTGCGGATGCCGCCTGCCTTTGTGTGCTCCAGTCCCATGTTTATCCCAACGAAGCCTTTGTGTTCCCTATTTGACATATTTTACTGTAAATAAAGAGCGACACTGTCTTGCAGCTGTATCCACTGTGACATTTGACTCTCTGCTGAATGATTGCATTGTGCTGTGTGCTCTGAAAACATTATCTCTTTTAAGAAATAATCTAGTCCTTTAATAGTTTCCTGCGTGTGCCTGTATTCCTTTGCACATCCAGAGAGCTCAGGTGTTCACTCACCTCTGTCAAACCTCAGCGAGAGCAGCTCCTGCCGTGCTGAGGGCTGGTGAGGGTAGAGGTGCCTTGGACACCAGGTCTTGCTCAATTCCCATTTCTCATGGTCGTTTTAGCTGCACCCTCTGATCAGACTGCAGTATGGCTTTATCTGGGGCATGAGCATTTTGCCACATTTCTTAGATATTATGCAGCATCTCTTAGTTAGGTCTATTTCTTTAATTTAAGGTTGACTCTTGCTGGCTGCTCTACAATTATGGTGACCTTCCCTCTGCTGCCTGGTAACAGGTGATCACCCTCTCAGTCTTTTTTTGTTGAAGATATTCCTCTTTTTGATTTTAGAAAGTTTAAATCCTTACTGAGGCTGGCTTTCTCAAAGCAGGCCTGATTCATTGGGTGCCTAACTCCTATAGTCCTTGTTTAACATCCCTTTCATGAAGTTTGTATGTTTTTTACACAACTGTGCCATTTTTATGTAACTTGTAATTGCAAACTGATTCTGAAACACTTTCAAAATGATTGTCTATATTTAGAAATATATAGGGTTTTGCTCTAAGTATTGAATGCAAATAAATCTGTAACTGTAGAGAGACTGGTAGTCCTGCCTGCATTTTCCAGAGAAAGGCCAATCAGCTGCCTATAATGCTGCCAGGGTGGGACTATCTCAGATGTCACTATTGTTATGCATAGTATCTTCCTGAAAGTCATCAAACTTTAAAAATGATTTTCACTGAGCATGCACGTGGCAGAAGAGAGCAGAGCAAAATTAAATCAACGTCTTGAGTTAGCTGGCATGAAAAGCAAGTGTATCGCTTTCCCCCAGAAAAGGGAGCGCACTGATACCAGCACTGGTGTCTTTGAGAAGCACGGCAGTGAGTGGAGGGGCAGGGACCACCACGCCCCCGCAGATCGGGGCTCGGTGCCTCGTGTCAGCCTCATGGGGCTTGGATGGGAAATCTGATGGTGGAGGTGGTGGATGCCTCCACCAACAAATCCTGTTTTCAGACAAGCCACGCTGAGCTCAGGGGGCTCCTCTGCATCTCAGGACTGGTTCCCTCTCACCAGCAGCTGCGTTGTGTATAGTATAGGATCTGTGTCATGCATAATATAGAACAATGACATTCCCAAAAGGGGTTACAAGCAGAGAATCCGGCATCCAAATTGTCCCAGCGACCTGATGAGACATGGACGTCATCCGGAGCTGCAGGAGGGCTCTTGGTTCTGTCCCGGAGAGAACAGCTCTGCACTCTGGCAGTCTTGGCTTTGTGCTTTTATTAAAATTCCCCAGAATAAAAAGGAAAGGCATCTATGAGGGAACAAGATTGATAAGAGATTCAAAAAATACTTTTATTGCATTCTTAAATTACCATAATTAAATTAAATTATTAAATGTATTTTTATTAAATTAGCACACAGGCTGGTGTCATCTGCCTTAAATATTTTAATAAAGCCTGTGAAGTCTTCCCTTGTTATTAGCGCTCTTGGAATGTATCTATTTTAATGACAATATGAGTTTAAGTTCTGGTGTTGGGAAGAGAGCCTGGATGGGTGAACTCTGCATTTCTCTGGGGGGCCCAGCAGGGTTATGGGGCTTTCTTTGCTCAAGAGTGGCTGCGGGACCACATAAACTCCATGTACATATATCTGGAGGAGACGCACAAATGATGTGTTGTGACAATAGAGCAGCAAAGCATTTAGGCACATGTTGGAAAACTCTGTGGAGCAGAGATGTACTTACAGAGCAGGGCCTGGAGGAACTCTGTGTATTGCTGGGTTTGAAGATAATAGAGAGGGATGAATTAATAATTATATACGTGTGTGCTACATTTAAAGACAGATTTATGTATGTGATTCATTTTTTTCTGTCAAACCTGCCTTCCCGCTTCCTTTATCTCTAGCTATAAACTGGGTATTTTTTAACAGATGCCACCATGGAAGGCAGTGGTTTCAAGGGTGCTGCTACTTTGGCAACAGCTGTACGAGTGAACTTGAACTACTTTCATGGGAGGGGCTGGGGATGCTCAGACCAGGGCTCCTCACCTTGCTCTGAACCAGGTAGGGCCTTGCAAATAAACCTTCTCACTGGCCCTCCAGCAACAGAAAAGGTAAAAAATAAAATTAAAATGAAAATTTATAGATTTCCTAATGAATTTAAGAAACGGAGAAAAGTTGGTTCATTTTAATCATGTGATTTAAAATTATTTTAAAAAAATACAGAAAATGTGGGAACAGAGGGCTGGATGGCAAAGGGGCTTGAGGTGGCAATGGGGCTTGGGAATTACTTGCCAAGTGGAATGTGTAAAACTAAGATTGAAATCCCCTCTTTGCCTGATTGCATGGGGATTTGAATTTGGGTCTCTGAACTCCTCTGAGAGTGCCCAACCGCCAGCACATTCTGGGATGAGAATCTGTCCTGCTGAAGCTGTTCTGCTTTGTAAGAATAATTAAATATTCATTGGGCCAGTGAGAGAACAGAAACAAGTTGATAGCCTGGGGATTAAGCCTCTCCAATAAGACAAGGATACAGAAGTAATTCAGTTCCTGATCCAACCCTGATGTTCAATGGATATGAATCTAGGGTCACACTGACCAAATTTACCATGATCCTGTGTTTTTCAGTATATCTGTATCACAACATTTTTTCTTCCTTGTCAACCTTCCTTATTTCTTTACAAAAACTGCTACCACATTGGTTTTTACAGTGGTGAATCTGTGTCAACTAGAGTTATCCCCATTTTTATTGGAACCAGAATTGGGGCCATGGGCTCTTTAGCAGTCCATCCTTGTTCCAGGGTGCCTTTCTGAACCCCCAATTTGCTACTTAGTGCTTTGGGGTGGAGGAAGTATGCCTTGATTATGGTGGTGTTATGGGAAACATTTTTTACTGTATGTCCAGTCTGTGGTGGTAATCTGGAATCATACAGTAGGAGGGAACTGTAAGCCTTTAATATTAATAAACCAAATAGTTTCTGTCAAACCTTAAGAAAACAGAAAATCACCACTAAACATCTATTCAAATGTGATGCTGCATTAAGAAAAATTTTTACAGTTCTATATTGAACTCACCTGATTAAATGACAAACTCATTCCTGAGTTGTTTGGGTTTCTTTTGGTGTGGGGAAAAAAGAAAAAAGGAAGATGTTTTCCAGATGGAGATCACTAGCAAGAAAGCAATGACTACATACAGCCCCCTGCACCCCTGTTTGATGTGAGCCCGCAGGCTGGGCAGAGTGCTGCATCCTCACGACTGCCCTGGGGCCTGGCTTCAGCACCTTCCTCTGCCAGGGCTGTTTTCACATGATCTTAGCAAAACCCATTCCTTTCGTTCAGGACACCTTCTCTTTTGATGTCCAGATGTACAACTATCTGGGCTCTCGTGATGGCCCATCTCGTGCTGGGATGAGGATGCTTGGAGACAGTTCCTCACGCGCTGCTTGGGGTACAGTAAATGAAGCGCTGGATGCACCTTGTTCTTACACAGCAGTAAAGGCTCTGTGAAACAAACAAACCCTGTCTAAATGGGAGAAGAGACTCATGGAGTGTTTATCTTGAGTAATTTCATTCATAACTTGGCACCAAGTGCTCCCTGAGATGACAAGTTCAGATTTTTCTAGAAGCTGCCTTCCCAGTGGAGAGGAGCGGGCGACTCCATGTCCTGCTAAATTTAACACCTCGGTGTCAAATTGGGGTTACTTGTAAAGTGACTCTCCCTCCCAGCTCTGCAGAAACAGCCCAGCGGAGGTGTGTGTGCGTGTGTGTGTGCGCGTTAAAAACCGCCCGCGACTTTTCCCGCGGCCGCTGAGCCCTTCGCACTCGGGGGGGGTTTCACTGCCCCCGCC
>VWZW01000978.1:1661465-1674620 GCA_013397115.1 Edolisoma coerulescens | reverse complement strand
GGGGCCCGGCTTGGCGGGGATTGCGAATCCCCCCCCGGTACGGGCCGGTGGTGGCGGACACCCCCCCAGAACGGACGGCGTCTCCCCACGCGGGGCATCCGCCCGCCCGCCGTCCGTTCCGGGGCTGTGTGGGTACCGCGGTATCGGCCGACTCGCCGGCGACACGTGTCGCGATAATTGATGAAAGAAGCCGGTGGCATCGTTGAGGCGGGGAGGGAGGAAAGTTTCGCGGTGATGCTCGGGTGCGGTGGCGCATCAGCGGGCTGGGGAAGGGAGGAATGAGCTCACTCGTGTTTTAGCCGGTTAGCCTGAAATTAATGTTCCTTTATGATTGGGAATAGTAGCGCCGTCTGTTTGCGCCTCCTGTCCAATGCGCGTAAGGGTGGTGAAAGAAGGGGAGAATTAAACCCAATTTGATAGATAGGGGTTGAGAATTTGCTTGGGCTTGAAGAAACAATGGCCAAATTTAGTAACGGCAATATGAATAAAGGTTAGGCATTAAACTACGCGTATTCTTCTCCATGCCCAGCCAAGCAGTGTTTAAAATCTCCTGTTTACCTCCATAAGAAAACAGCTGCTGGCGAAACGTAAAGGGAGGGCCGGGACCAGCCCCGCGCCGTACTGCACGCCTTGCCAGCTTTTTGACTTTTAAGTGAATGGGTGCGAGAGAGAACGCGGGATTCCCGAAGCCTTTCGCTCCCAGCCACGAGGAGGTTAGCTGATGTTGGGGAAGGTTTTATTGTCCTCTGCACAAAGCAGAAGTCGCAAACTCAGTGGTCCGGAGGCTTTGTTGTAGAAGCACAAAAGGATCAGAACTTTGGATGCCCAAAAGATGAAACAAAAAGTCCAAAGCTTTTGTAATTAAATAACTTGTGAGTGGACAAAATTAGCGTGCAGTTAATCGACCAGCTAAAGAACAAATTGAAACCTCATCCAGGGCCATTTTATATTATTTTTGAAATATCCATTCTTTAACAGATGATTGCAATGTAAGTTGTATGTGCTTCAAATGTTTATCAAGTTTTTGTAAAGTCGGTCCTTCATCTTTGTACAAACCCCTTAATCATTTTTCCCCAAACTAAGAGCACCTTTCAGCATTGTGCTGTGGGGCAAGTTTGCAGCGTGGCTTTGTGACCCTCTGCAATCCCAGACAATCTGCTGAAGGAGCTACTTCAGTAATTGGTAGATGAATGTTACAGTCTGTGGGCAGAAGAAAGGGCAGTTAGAGCTATTTCTAGGGGATGCTCTGAAATACATTGTTTGAAACGAAAAGAAACGCAGTTTGAGAACAGTGGAGCAGGCCTTGGGTCATGACTTCTCTCAGATGAGGGGATCACATTTAGTGGACAGGCCTCTGGAGTTTAAAATATTTTCCTGTGCTAAAGTGTCACATTTAACATTCAGGAAATAGTTCTATGCCAGTGCAGACAGTGTTTGCTCTAGAAGCTCAATTAGTAAACCTTGACATCTTGTGACAAACAATGTTAGATATTTACCAATTATTACTCTTTTGTTTTCTTCCTCATTACTTTTAAGCAGCAATATCTCTTGCAAGTGGTTGATACTTCATAATGAAATTTTGACTCTAATTCTGATATAGAACTGATCTATATTACAAGAGCTATATTACAAGAGCACTTTTATGAATTGAAGCAGGTAGCTTACTCTCAAGTCATAGCTGAGAAACATTATCCCTGTAATGTAGAAATATCTAGAAGGTCTTTGCAACAGAGAGCTGGGTGAAGCCCAGTTTTTAAAGATTTTAAATATTTCTGAGATCTCTAGGCACAAAAAAATGTTGTTTCCAGCTTCAGCATAAACTGGATGTAAATTACAGGTCTTAGCTTGAGCTGCCTAACAGGGAGTCTAAGAATGAGCTGAATCTGGGTGAAATTCTGGATGATAGGAGGCAGCTCATAGGTGCATGTAGGATAAGAAATTATTCCTTTCTTTCTATTCACCCATATCTTCTGCTTTTAAAAAGTCCGTTGTATACATTTTGTGGTCTAGGGAGCTGGCAACCCAGTAGATTGCCACAGTACACGTTTCCATGGAAATAATTGAGATGTAATAAATAAAGGCACTCTGAGGTCATAGGTTTCCCAATTCAACTGAGAAGAAAACAAGCATAAATTACGTGGATATATGTGTGCCATTTAGGACTTAAAATAATTTAACATTTTTCTCTCTTCCATCTTTTATTTCACTTTGTATAGCAGCTTTGCTATTTATTAACCACTACTGAGATTTGTGTATCCTTTTTCATTCAGAAAGATTACGCACTAAAATAGGATCAGTCTGTGCCTGTGATGAAAGGGATTATTCTGCATGCAAAAAGCAAGTTGCCTGCACTTTAGGTGGGAGCGATGCTGACTTTAAAGAAGTGATTGACTTTGACAGAAGTATTGAATGTTGACAAGTCTTAGATGTGCGTTATTGAAAATGAAGTGGTAGCAAACCCAAAGTGGATGCCAGCACAGCTGTAGGTCAGGTGGCCCCTGTGCAGTATTATCAGGTCTCAGGTTCAGCCTGGCAGAAACTTACAGTAATTCCTGCAGCTGTAACTCTAGCAGTAGCCCTGGGCTTCCCCTGACATGGGATTTATGATTTGCAATACAATACACTGATTTGTTTCGACCATTAGTTTGTGCAAACTTGAAGATACTAACCTTATAGCTGGTGGTTGGGGACAATGTTCTACTTGGCTTAAAGGAAGGTGTTTTCAGATCAATGAGAATGGAATAAAAGTGTGAGTATTGAGTCTTTGCTGGTTTACAAAAGGAACACTTAGGGGACAGGGTGGTGGTAGCAGTGATGGGGTAAAATACTCTTCTGAAGCTTTACTTCACATCACAGATGAAGCCCATGAAAGTAATTTTCCTCAGCACAGATTCTTGCCCTGTTGCCAGTAACCTCAACTGCTGAGAGCTTTTTCAGTTCTCTGTAAGGAAGAGTTATACCTTACTCAGTGTTGTTAAAACCACGTGGTCCTGAACCCCAGAACATAACACAGCTGTCAATGTCAAAGCACTCTGTCTTGTCCCCCGTTACAAGTGATGGGGGCTGATAAGAACACCGGTGTCCTTAGAAGTTTGTTCGGTGCTGGCTGCTGTGGGGGCTGGGGGTACCCAGTCCACTCGGGGGGCTGAGGAAAGCAGGTCTTCCTGCTTCCCCTTGGTCACACTGCAGCTTCTCATGCTTGGAGGTGGTTCTGGAAGATGAGTGCTGGGATGTGGGTAACAGCAACCCGTGGGTTTCCAGTTCCATGTAATTGTAATTGAGGCATGACTGGACTGCTATTTGTAGGGACTGGGCTCGCATTGGCACAAGGTTTTAAGCATCAGATGCACTTTGGCGGCTGAATTTGACAGTTCTGCAAATTGCTGTCAGCTTGTGGGGGTATTTTGTGCATAAACATGCTAGTTGGTAATCAAACTGTTTTGCAAAAGAATTCACTAATTAACTCTAGATTTGTTATCCTACTTGAAGTTGCAGAATTGCTGTCATATTTTTTTGCTTTCTGTTGGCAAAAATTGCTGATAGAAACTTTTGATTCACACCCTACCTGCCTCATTTGTGTCAGTCAAGAAGAGAAAAGGGGGGTTGCTCATTACTTCGTTATCTGCAAAGTAAATAAAAATACTTCAACCATTTGCTGAGTTCCAATTAGTTGATTGCTATGAATGATCTTCTTTAAAGGAATGCTGTTTTACCTATCTGCTCATACAAAGGTTTGATTTTGAATGTCTTGTGAAAAGGATTCTCTTTGTCTTGATTGATGTCAAGAATAAAAGCATGATGGTAATATCCCTTTGAAAGCTATTGTATTGTCAGCTCTGGCTGACAGCAGGAGGCCCTCCTAGTGCTATAGATTAGCGCTGTGAAAACACTGACATTTTCTTTGTTATATTGCTGTTGTTCTGCTTGCAAAGTCAATTATACAATGTCGGAGCTCAGTTACAGAGTTGACTGTGGAAGTAACAATGTCTTTCATACTTGTCTTAAAGATATAATTTTCCTTTTTTCCCAGTTGATAGAGAAGAACCTGAAGGTACTGGAACAGTACATTCTACAAATTAAATTTTGACAAGTATAATCATAATTGCCAAATACAAGAGACTTGTGCGATTATCCTTTAATTTTACAGTTCATTCAAGTTTCGGTGGAATTTTATTGATACAGTGAAAGCAGCAGCTAAAATTGATAAAACTCATATCAAATAAGATTACGCTCTTGATTGTTCTTTATCAAGTGTAGCTTTTGGGGGATTAGGAATAATTGGAGATGTTGGTGTTTCATTGTGGGGCTGGTGCCCTGAGAGTGTTTGAATCCATGCAGTATTCTGAGCACTGCCTTCAGGGATTAGCCTACAGTTTTTAATTTTTGCCTGTGTATTTTGCTACAAGCCTAGCAGCATTCTCCCCTGAACTCCACAAGTCCCATTTTCCTGCCTTTTTCTCCCTCTGGTATGCTCTCCTGGACGGGATCTGGGTGGTATTTAACTGGTTTTACTGATTGAATCTCCTGCCTGTGTGCAAACACCTTTTAATTGCGGCCTGTTCCCATTGGTCTCAGTGAATATAACGAATAAACGTGGCCAAAAATTGAAAAGAGTGGAAAAGGTAACACAAAAGGTTTAAATACGAATGGGAAGTAAATAGAAATCTCATACTGTTAGTGATGCTATGTCTAAAGCCATCGAAGAAGAACAACTCCTGTTGTACAGTAGTGGCTCTCGGAGAATTCTTCCTATTTTTTTCTTCAAAAATATTTGTGTGCAATCAGTGCAAGTTAAAGAACATCATTCACTGCTGAATTGCTTCAGATGACACATGCAAAAAAAATAATCAGAGACCTCTTGTAGGACGTTAATTGTAGGATTTCTAAATTACTATTATAAACTAATAGAGTAACAAAAGATTCTACAGTTACCAGTAATTTGTCAGGATTTATTTTGTTTTTCTTCAATAATTGAAAATTAATGTCTTGAAGTGAAAGCAGATGTTCATGCCATCCTCTGAATTGGATATAAAAATGATGTTTTGTAGATGCGTTAAGCTTGTGTAAATACAGATTGCCTTATCATAGATGCGGCTTTGGCTTGGTTTTATCTATTGTTTGGTGCCAAATTAACTTTTAGGTTAAATGTGGGTAAGTGGTTTCAGCTTGGTTAAATTAACTAAATTGAATGCTTGAGGTGGTACCCAGTGATCAATTACTACAGTAAACATTTTAAAAACCCTACCTCACCTGCTGGCTTTGTGAATGACGAGACTTTCTCATACTGTAGAATTAATATTTACTTCTATTTTGACAAGTGCACTTGCAATTGTTTACTTGGATATTATTATTGAATTGGTTAATTTTTGTCTTACTTTCCAATTCCAATTTGAGAAATCAGTTTTAGAAGATTACAACATTTGAAAAATGCAAACCACATTTTTTTGGAAAAAGAAATAATCTGGTCGCATGCATCATATGTATTATAATATTCTCTTACACAAAAGATATTAATTACCCACAATAATTGAACTGTCTTATGAAATGCCTATATCAGGTCCTCATCACTCCATCAATGTTCTCCGTAAATGCCTCTGAAAAAGCGTGGCTATTATATTCCCTTGTATCCTAGTAAATGTACTGCAGAAATGAAATACTACTAATATAAAACCTATTAGAGGCTCCTGCTAAATCCTGACTGACAAATGGTGGTGGAGGGGAGGGCCTGGTTTTGGTGCGTGTGTTGGTGGACACGGACTCGGAGAGTGCGGGTGGGAGCTGGAGCCAAGTGAGGACCAGCTCTGAGCTCTGTGTGCATTTATTCAACATACTTTTAGAGCCTAGAAGTAGATTCTCATGCATTTTCTTTCCTGATGTCCATTAGTAAATGTACAGAAGCTAGTTCCTTTTTCTCCTAGACAAATAAGGTGATGTGAATTTTAAGTACTACATCTTCTTGACAACACCTAGATGTGTATATATGTGCAGCAGTGAGTTATGGTGGCTTATTGGAGTCACATTATTCTGGGGAGTTGAAGGATGTGCAGAGACTAAATGGTCTCTTGTGACATTTCCAGCTACAGAAGGCTCAGGCTTCGACCTCTTGCAATGGTTTGTTTTCAAAAATGTAAACAAAGGGACCCGATGGGGTTGGAAACTGGGTGCTGCCACTTGGAATGGGCTCACAGACCTCCTTGTGGTACCGTGGGCTGATGTACGGCATTAGCTTTCCACGGTACGACTTACTTCAGATAGCACTGCAATACCCATCTGAATCTAGCGATAAGTACCTTCATTATATTGTTTGCATTTGCTTAGAAAGAAAACCTTTTTCTTTCTAGCCACAGATTAGGCAACAGAAAGACCAATTTGTAGAGCTTGTAAATGCCACTTGTTAATCATATGCAGTACAATTATTAATTTTTTTCCCTCTTCCCCCTTGGATGTATTAAGTCAACTTTTTAGCTTTTTTATGTAATTGAAATTTGCCCTTTTGTTACCTGGGCATGAATTATTTTTGAAATGTTGTCATTACCTGCCCTGCTGTGAGGTTTATCTCTTCTGTTCATCCTAATTAAATAAAACATACTGTTGTTTGCTGGTCTCGTGTTGAAGTGAATTACCTGCCTGAAGGCTTGCATTGGTGTCGGGCTCGCTTCTTGTTGCAGCAGCAGCCGTTGACTAACACATTTACTTTTAGATTTTCATTTCAAAGGGCTCAGTTTGTGCAGTGTGACAGGTGAATGGTGAATGCTTTACAGGACTTTCAAGAGCTGAACAAACAGTAAAGGACTTATTGCTACTGCAGCCGCGTGGCAAGTACAAATGTAAGGCAGCCTTTGTGGCAGAGAAGTGTTTCCTTTGCTGGATAGAGGCCACTCAGGAGACCTGAAGGGCTCGCTTGGGTATGCTGGAGGTGAAATAATCTCAGTCGTGATCTCATTTAAACCCACCCTACCTGTGTGTTCTCCTGGGCAATTTCTAGTAGGGTTGATCTCGTCTCTCTTTGTAGCATCACCCGCAGTCATGTTCTCCTTGAGTCTGGCACTGATAACGAAGGCTGCTTCAGAAGTGTAACAGTTGGAGTTTCTTTACACAGAAGTTATTTCTAGTTCATATTAGGGAACGTAAACAATGCATTCAGGTTTTAAAGTGAAGCACGGGGAAAGATCCCTGCTTGTAGAGAAACAGTTTGTTTAAGCCTCTGATAGCACTGCAGAAAATGCGTTGCTCACTAGTGAAATCCTGTTATGAGTAAAAGTACAAGAATTAACAAGTCGCTGTACTCCGGTCTCTGTTGGCTCCTGCTAGGCTCTGGAGGTTTGGTCAAATGTGGCCTAATTCTGCTTTCCAAATATTAAAAAAAATTACACAGAGGGCAAAAAGACAAGTTCTTAATATGCATATCCTGGGAAAATCCTAAACCAGTATTTTTACCCCCTCCAGTCCCAAGGCTAATCAAAATTCCTTTGTTTCCACATCTACCATTAAAATATATGCCTCCCTTGGTTGCCTGCTGACTGTACAAGTTTAACCACTCAATCGATTGGACACACAAAAAGCTGTTACTGGGTTTATGTAGTATTTGCCTATAGGTAACTTAGAGATTGGGGTGAGGGTCCAGGCACCCTCCACCAGGACCAGTGCTTAAATTTGCAGCTCTGTTCATTTCTTGATGATCTTCACCTGGCTGAGATGCGGTTTTTCTGGGTTACCACTGAGACAGGTTAGCCAAGCATCCACCTGCTGATTGCTGGAACTTGCTTCACATGGTGGGCAGCTGAGTGGTAATGAGGATAACGTTGATAAAGACAGACTTGCCATGTCCTTTAAAAAGGGAGTGGTGTAGTATAGAGGTGGAGTTTTTTGCTGGGTGAGCATCTGGTTTTGCTGTCTTTAGTGTGAGTACAAGTTTTTTTTTTCCACTTGGCAGCAATTGGAGCTGGGTTGTATGTTTAAATGTAAGTCTAAGCTCTCTGAGTGGTTCTGTTAGTTGAGGTTTCTGTTCGTGTTGGAAGACTGTGAGTAGACTTCTGTCAGCTGCAGGGTGAAGGCTCTGTCTTGTTTTTGTGGTCATGTTTCTTACTGGCATTGGTGGGGATGGGATTTTAGTCTTATTTCTTGCACTGCAATTGAAAGAGCAGGAGCAGCAAAGAGATTTGATGGGAGTAGTCATTTAGTATCTAATGCTGTAGAAAGAGTCTCCTGCTCCTTCTGCTGCTCTCAGATTGCTGCTGGGAGGATTTCTAGAGGACCACTGGGAAGGTTCAAGGTGCAGAAGATGCAGCAGGGCTGTGGGAGCTCCTAGATGGCCCTGGGGAAACCCAAGAGACCTGGGTTGTGTTTAACATCTGTCACTGTAAGCAGGTACAGATTTACATGAGAGAAAGTGACTGTGATTCTGTGTTCTTTCCATTTCCTGTCTGAAAAAAATGGAAAACTAAAAGGATGTAGAGAAAAAACATGGTAGAAGGCTGAACTTTATACTTTGGGAAGTGGAAATGCTAAACAGAGAGAGAAATAAAATAGGGAAAGTAGGAAATCTGTTGCTGCCATTTGAGTATGGAGGGCACTTAATGATTAGGTGCAAAGCTTTGGCACAGAGGTTGGCTTACCTGGAGCTGTATCTATTTTATTTTTAAGTTTAAATTTAAAGACTGAGACAAGGAACAGATCTGAAAAGTAACTCCAGCTCCATGGAAAAGTGTGTGATTATGCATAAGCAGAAAAGAAAACACTAGACATGTAAATAACCTAAACAAAATAGCTTCTCTGCTCTTACTAGACAGTGACAGTGCTTTCCTGCCTGGAGGAGTGCATTTGTTGTGGTATATTGCTGTTTTCTGTTTAATATAGAGACATTTGAGGACAAGTGTGATTGTAGTCATCAATTCTTGAAGTTTCAACTATTTTAGGATCATGGCAGCATGTGAACTTGGCCTGTGAGAACTCACAATTGCTCAGGGTTTTGGAGGGAAGGGGAGGTCAGGGTGGTAACTGGAAAAAGTAGGCTTTCAACACTTACTATGTGAATATACACGAATACATACAGTATATGATGTGTGTTCATGTGTAAAGGAAAGAGAAAGCTTAGAGGAATAGGTAATATTTTCTGTTGGGCCAACTCACATGGTTGCAAAATACGAGGAAGTTTTTCTGATGTACAAGCCTGCCTGCTGTACTGAAAAAAGCAGCAGCATTGTGGCTATTTTGCTTGATAGGTAAATGTAGCTTTGTTTTAATTTACTTATTCAAGCTGTTACTCAGATTTCTGTTGCTTCATTAGATTACTCACATGAGTAAAGAGATACTGGATTACATAGTAATGCCAAGCTTGTGTATTATTTATTGCTGAATTCTGTGGATGCATTTCAGTCAGGTAATTTGCTCACAGCCTCCTTTATTTCTAGGAAAATGGCATGCCTTGCCCTTCATAATTTCTTTGCTTTTACTGACCAGACTGTTCCCCCAGAGGGCATGTGGGATGTGGCAGAGTATTGAAAATACTGGGATGGGGAAGTAGAGAAGGAGGGCTGTGTGTGACTTGCACCTTATTTATGTTTATACTAGACTTACATGGAAAAAATGGTGTGTTTCTGGCAGGGATGCTTTATGAGGAATGTAGTAGGCAACTCTGGGTGCAAAAGTTGTTGCCTCAAAGATTTTTTCTTTTTTTTAAAGATAAGGAAGTACTTGGGTCTGATTCTGAGCATACTTGAAGAGTATGGTAGAAAGCATTATGAGCCATTTTATAATTAAGCTCTGAGTGCTTGTCTTTGGATCTTGTACTGAGTCTTGCCCAATGCTTGTATATGAGTCCACCGACCTGATTCCTAGAATTTCAAGGGTGTCTTCTTTCCTAATTTCTTTCCTGCTTGATAACAAATAAGTGAGATTTGTTTTAGAACTCCCATTTGATATATTTTGATGACTATTTTTGGTCTCAAACAAACCCTTAACAGAGATCTTCTGTTTTCATTCTTCTCATTATAAGTAAATGCAGTAATAAGCTTGAAGTTAAAGGTGAGGGTCTGAAAAAGCCCAGCCCTGAGAGATGCTTGGCAGAGCCGTGGTGTGCCTGGTTTGCAGTGCCCCGAGGGTGCTGTGGAGGGGGAGCTGCCGGCCCTGCCTGCAGAGCTGCCAGGCTGCACGGCTGGGTGTCCCTGGCTGCAGCAGGAGCTGCTGCTCTGAGGCCTGGGGGGACAAACCCCCTGCAATTGGCAAAAAGATGCTGCTTTGGTGGTGGGCCTGTTGGTGTTCTGCAGGCAGATCGCTCACAAGTGGGGTTTGCTGGCTGCCCTCACATGTACCAGGAGTTCTCCCAAAGACAAAATGCATATTTTCATAAAGAGGTATCTGAGCTATGATTTTCCTCCTTGCCAGTGGGTCTGTATTCAAAATGTGGCTCCAAAGAAAGTGCATAGAAAAATGAGCTTTTAATTTGTCACCTGCTGCTGTACCACCCTGTCCTCCTTGAGATGCCAAGTTGTAAATGAGGTTTTTGTATCCCCACACACAGCCATCCAAGAAATGTTCTGTCTGTCGTAGCAGTCAGTGGCACAGCTGAAGACATCAGAGTAGTGGCTTAAAACCTGCTGCTGTCTGACTGGCGTGAGCAAAGCCAATGTGGCGTAAAACTCGAGCAAACAAAAAGGCAGGTAGAGAAACTGTTGTCTTCAGTGGCCTTGGAGGTCCTGGCTGCCTCCAGAGCAGGGGCTGCTAAGATCTTTCCCACAGTGTTGAGGAAAAAGGAGGCAAAATTGTTTCTTTATGCTGTCCCTCAGAGTGCTGTTGGAAAACTCCCTTTAAATGAATGGCTAAAAAAATGCAATATTGCTTCTGCAGGTTTTATTTGGGAGAACAGTGTCTTGCCTGGCTGCCCGTGGTCTCTTCCACCCTGCATGTTTGCCCAAGCACTGGGGGTGGCACACATGCCGGCTGTAAATTCTTGTCTCCTAGCAAACCTCAAACCACCTAATAAAAACATTTCTTGAGGTAGCCACCAAGAACTTGGTTTTTAACTTATGCACAGATGATGATGGTTTCAAGGAAAAATAGCCCAACTGTGGGATAGGAAGGGAAACTGCCATGATGATTCCTACATATCTGTAGCCTAAGAAAATGTTAATGGAGTCCCTCTCACAGCTTTGTTTCCCTTCCAGTAGCATCTCTCACGCCATGGAGCTTGGGAAGCTTGAGTGTGTTTTGCTTTCAGGGAATACTTACAGGTAGGATTTCCTCTCCAGGCTGAAGCCTCTTTGTTTTTCCTTCTTTGAATCTTTGCTGGTTTTGCAGTTAGGAAGAACATGACCACAACCCTGGAGGTGCCTTCAAGGGAAGGAAGCAGGTAGGGAGGATGGGGCAGGACGTGGCCTGCCTGCTGGGTAGTGAGCCCAGAGTCCAGCCTCAGCCACTGCTCAGCCCATGGTGGGAGATGCTGAGGCACTGGCAGGGAGGGGATATGGTAATCATCCTGCTCTTTTGGGAAGCTGAAGGCTGTTGGCCCTCTTATTAGAGGGAATTTTTCTGCTTTTCTTTCTTTCTTACTGTCTACTGCTGGCTTGACTTGATTTTCTTTTATTGGCACATCCCAATACGTTTATTTTCTTAATTTGATATTGCCACATTGGAAAAACACTCACCAGCTCCTGGATTAAATACAGTCTGCAAACTGGCATATGTTAAACACACTGCTCTGGAAGGGAGCATGGACATGAATCCTTGTTGGTTTGAGGCTGCCATTACCTTACACTCAGCCTGTGAAACTTTTTTGCCTCTTGGCTGTCTGGCCCAGTCCCATGACTGTGTCCACTGCTACTCCAAGTGAGGGCTGACCTGATGGGGTTAGTTCTCCTTCTGCTTCTGGATCCTTGTCCTGCTGCCTTCCTAGCTTCCTTTGGAGCCAATTTTACCTGCCAGTCCACCAGAAAAATAATCCTGTAGCTCTGCTGGCCATGCACAGCTCTGGTGTGTGTTGTTGCAGGGCAAGGCAAGCCTTCTTGGCAGTGTCCGAGTTCCACTGCTTTGGGTCAAAACTTTGTGGAGAGAACTTCAGCTGGGGAGGCTGGGCCTGTGGCCCCTTGCGTGGGAAGTGGGTGTGCATCTGTATCTGCAGTGGGCTGATAGGCAGGTTGTGAGCCCCCTGAAAATATGTCCAAGAAATGATGGCTGTTGAAGCAAGTGCTCAAATCCGTAGTGAAACACAGGGTGCAAAGCTATGTGAGTACAGCCTGAAGAAGTTCACTGAAAGTTATGAAGAGCAGACTCAAGTTGTACAAGCACTTGCTGCTCTCTGCCATTCCTGGGAGAATCGTATGTCCCAGCAGAGGTGTGAGCTTGAGTACAAGCGGCACTGGGCTGCTGCAGTGGCTGGATGCTGCTCCTCATCCCTCTCTGGCTGGGGCTCCCAGCCAAGCAGGCAGCCGTGCTTTGAAAGGAATGCAAAGCAGAGAGGGAGAGAGCTCTTGCTGTGAGGAAGGGAGAAGGCACCCGGACCAGAGTTCGGCCGGCGTCTTTCACTGCTCCTGTGCTGCTGGAAGTTGCTGGCAGCAGCCTTGCATGAGGCAGCATTGCTGGAGAGCAATTCTCTTCTCTATTCTAACATAGTAGAAATAATGCCACTAAGAAATTAGGTTATGTATCTCAAGGGAAAGGGAGATTTGTTACTCTGCTTTTAGCTTGCACCATAGTCTGTGTCACCATGGGGCCCGCACCACCAAGTGGGTGCTTGTGCTAATCCTGGCACTTAAATGCCAGACAGTTCTTTGTCAGAGGCTGATCTGTCTCCCGTGCTTGGGTGACAGGAGATACCATGGTAAATTCCAGCTCTTTTGGCTACTTTATAGTCTGTTTTCTTAGGGGCAAATTTTGACTATGGTTGACTGAAATAGCACCGTGTCCCACAAAGGTCCTGCCCGGCCTGGCTCATGTTCCTGGGCTTATAATGTTGCAGTGGCTTTGTGGAGGACAAAGTCTGTGCTGCCCAAAGCACCCGGTGTCCTTGGGCCCCTGAAGCTGGTGGCCAGCCTGGTCTCTAGAGTTGAGGCCGTGCCTTGTGCTTGTTTGTGTTCTTACTGGGATAATTTCTGATGCAGCAAATTTTGATGGCTTTCCCTGTTAGGAAGGGTCCCCCCTCCCCCTGCCTTCCTCCCCCCT
>VWZW01000978.1:1588052-1661448 GCA_013397115.1 Edolisoma coerulescens | reverse complement strand
CCTTCCCCCCATTTGCTTATTTTTAGTCACATGAAGTAGAAGAATTGGTCGTTTGCCAAGAAGAAAAACCAACAAACAAAAACCCCAAAGCAACCACAACATTGTACCTTTCCTTGCTTTTGAAAAACATTTCCTTGTAAGTGTAACTAATGATGTGGGTTTTTAGTAGAAGCCTGTGATTCAGTGTTAAACCAATAGCACATCAAAGAATAAAATAGATGGGTTTCTTATGTGTTTTTCTATTTATTATTAATCTTGTTCAGATTTGGGAAAACTTTGTGGTGTGAAAATATGAAGAAATGTTGTCTCTTATAAAGGAATACAGGGGAGTAAGATCTTTAACTCAGCATGCTTGTGCAATAGCATTGGTTGGGCTGCAGTCTGAGCTCTCAAACAACCTTACTTAAAAAAAAAGGTTTAAATTTTATAAATATTTCTGCCCCCTTTTCTTTTGCAATACCTAACATACACTGTTCTGCTGTTAACTCCCTGATGCAGAATTCCTAAGTTTGGGCTAATAGAAAATTTGGAGGATTCTTCATTATCTGAACCTCTTGAGAAATACCAAATATGTTCCAGTAATTGTGGTGTAGTACAACAGGGAGTCACACTGGCAGTTTGTTGGAAAGGGTTTTTCCTGTAGTTATGAAAACCATACAACTAATAAAATCCCCAAAACTGAAACCATTGGGATTACTCATATACTTACAGTTAAGCGCATGCCTAAAGGTAGATATATTCAGCATGCCATTTTTGACTGGCGTTTGATTCCTAGCTTGAGAATATGAGAAAAAACCCAAACCATTCCTCAGTTGCTTCAGTCCTGTGCAGCCTTTTCCTTCTGTGCTTACATGCTGTAGCACGCTGGGCTGTGGTTCACAACAGAGGCACATGGGTTTGCTATAAAGCAAATTACTGATAATAAAGAAAGAAAAGTTTGCAAAATATTAAGAAACTCCAGGCTACTAGAAGAGACTTGGAGTCAGATTTCTCCCTTCCTGCCTTTTCTTCTGCCTCTGCCATGGCTCCTGGAAGAATGAGCATGTGTCAATTTTTTTTTCTCCCTCTCAATGTTTTCTATCTCGGTTATATGCAAAGAGAATATAACATTTGTGCCTTGGAGACTAGATTGAATTTATTAAACACTGTGAGATGCTGGATAGGTGAAAGTGAAATGTAACACCAATATTATAGTTCAGGTCATAATATTTGGATTTGCTTTGTGGTTGTTTCATTTTCCCTATTATAGAAGATGTTTTTCCTGTTAACTCAGTTCTATAAAACTGAAAGTGATGCTTGATTTTCAGTATAGGGACTTCTTAACTTGCTGTGCAGTGTCTTACCAAGAAGGTGCTGGTTGCCTCGCTTGTCTGTCCACAAGGTAGCAATAGTACCAGCTCTCTGTATTTCTCAGTTTCTCTCTTAAAAACTTCCTTTTATGAAATATTTCATATCTTGTATGTGACTTTCTTCTGGAAAACACTGGTATATGCCTACAAGTGTACTGATATATCACCCTAAGGAGTTAGTTAGCACACCTATTCTTATGAAAGAAAATGCGTTTTGCACCTATGAAACGGTCTAAACAATTTGCTTTGAGCCAAAATTTGGAAATATGAAGGTTGTGGAGTGTAACTAATGAAAAAATGTTTTTGTTACACTTCTTTAAAGAAGATTCATTTGCACTAGTATCAATATGGGGGGAATTTAATTTTAAAACCAGCCCCAGCCACTTTGTAGAAAAATATAATGCAGTACATAAACTCATTTTAGACACTACTTATTCTACTGTGTCCCATTAGTTGATGTTTACACAGCGCTTTGAAAATGTAAAGCGCTATATAAGTGCTTATTATTACTACATTATTATTATTCTCCCTCTTGAAAAAAGACCCTCTAGGGAGAGGGAGACTTGCTCTGCATCTCTTCTGTAGTGCAGATCCCACAAGAAGTATACCCACTTGTTTTGGTTTGTACATTCTTCCCTCCCCATTTCCATGCTTTTGGAAAAAAAAGTACCATGTTTTAGAGATTAGAGCTTCTATTTAGTTTATGCTGGGTAGCTACAGCAATGAGAACATTATTTGAAGGCATATAAAAATCTTAAAATAGCTTTTTATTACACTTTGTGCAACAAAATGAATCACCACCCTGGCATTGGCCCCTGTGGTTTGTGGGTGCCGAGGCCCCTTGCCCTGCCTGGGCACTAAGGGATAAGCAGGAGCAGGTGATGATGCCCTTTGCTGGGATCCTCCTGATGTTCCCTCTTCCAGTGTGGGCCCAAGGACCAAACCCTGAGTGAAGGAACAGTGCCAACAAAGCCTGAGAGGAATTTCCTTCCTATCGAGAGGAAGCACTACAAGCTTTTCTGCAGTATCAGAACTGTTGTTTTTCCTTGTAACTTGTATCACTACAGGAGAACAAGATTTCAGTTTAAGTTACTTTAATCCCCTTTATTCCTTGACTCATTATAATGAGAATGGCTTTTAGTGGGCAATGTTAACTATTTGCATCCTGAAATTTGAGAGCAATTCTCTTTGCTGCTGTGTTACTGTGCCATACTGTGATGGAGGCTGTAATCATGGCTGAGGAAATCTGGAGGGTTTTTTTGCTTAGGTACCCCTAGATTTGCATTGTCATAAGGTGGAGAAACAGTGACCGCAAGCCTCCTTTAAATACAGTGTGGAGTTTTCCACTCCACTCCTCCTTTTACCTTTGTTCCAGTGTTGTTGGGTGCTTTGGCCTGTGCCTGGCCTCATGTTGGGTTCCCTGCAGCGAAGCAGCTCTGCTTCCAGCATTCTCAGCCCATCTTTACAGTCAGCTCCATTTTAGGAAAAGGTACAGAGGAAAGGGAAAGAGGCCTTGAAAATGTGCAGGAAGGGAGAGTCTGAGGATATTGTTTATTGCACAGCATAACCTGACTTAAGTTTGTCATGGAATTTGGCCCTTGGTTATGTCACACATGTGGCCACTAAATAATGAGGTCACATGCAGCATTTCAGCCTGGTTTCCACCAGAAATGGGGTTTTATGCATGTACCCTTTGCTAGTGGTCTGGTCTGAGCTGGTGTCCCCAGGCAGTGGTAGGGGGTGCTGGTCAATGGTAGCTGTGGTCCTAAACCTCTACAAACAACAGCAGGGTGGAAGAAGGAGGGAAGCCCCAATCTGCTGGGAAGGCTTCAGCAAATGGTGAACAGCTCATACAGGCAAATGCAGTGTGGAAGAGGCTGCAGCAGTGGGAGTGGGGATGTGGTGACAGGTTGGGCCAGTCCTGGTCATGTTCAGTGCTTCCTTTCCTTTATTCACTTCAAGAGATAAATAGTTCAGCGGTGACTGACAACAGTTCCAGGCATTGTCTAAATTAAAGCTGAAGTGTGTGTTCTGATAACTTAAACCCAGATATTGTGTTAGTACTTTTTAATGGGTTTTCAGCCTTGTCACTGCAGGTCTCATGCTTTAGCTTCAGAGAAGAGAACACTAGGCTGCAGGGAGGTGCAGGGATGGGATGGGGCTGGCATTGGCTGGGGGGAGCAAGGGATGGGGGAAGCACTTTGTCCCTTAGTTTGCATCCCTCCTGAAGCTGCCAGCCCTGAAATAATAGCCCAGGAAATTAGCCATGGGCAAGTTTTGCTGTGCTCAGTGCCCAGGGACTTGTGAGTGTTGGGAAGTGGTGAGATGGATTGGCACAGCCTTGCATCCCTCCCTACTTCATTCCTTTCTGAATAGCAATTAATTTGGGAGTGGAAAAGTATAAATTTTTGTAGACCGAAAGCTTAAATTCAGAATGAAGCCCACTTGGACACTGGATTGTTTGTTTAATTGATGGCAGATGAATGCTCAGAGACTGAGCCTGGGGCAGCAATAGGTGTATGGACTTGATATGGTTAAAAAGCACAAAAAATTCTCTCACCGTTTCTCTTGCCTCTTTCCATCTGAGCCTGACAAGTTTGCAGAAACCTTGTCAGTGAGAGCAGACTTGGTACTGAAGCCTGGCTCCAGGCGATGCCCAGCACAACCCCTGGGTGACGGAGGGCACTTCCCATGCCCCCAGAGCAGACACGGTGTAACTGGGAAAACTCCAGAAAGATCAAATGTACCTGGCGTGCCTTAGCAAAGGTAGCTACCTGCAATGGGAGCAGAAGTCCTCAGAATGGCATGCTCATCGAGTTTCCTTGACAGAGCTCATCCCTTCCCCTCTGGGTGTCATTTTCTATTTGTGTTTTGTTGACAAACATAGAAATGACAAAATAGAAATGAAGGTGCCTCACTGTGGCATAAATCACGGGGTATAGGGTTGGGGCTCAACCCTGGAGCAGCTCTGTGGGATGGGGTGGCTGTCGCTGGTTCCTCAGCATCCTCACAGCTCCCTGAAGGAGAGGGGCTGTCCCAGTCTCCCCCCATGCACACCGCGTAGGCGCTAAACACAAGCAGGCACAAAGATGCTCCAGAAACAGAACCGGTTTGTGTGGTGGCATGGGAGAGCGAGCAAATCCCCTGCAGAAAATGCAGCGCAGCTGCCCATTCCGGCCACTGAGCCCCGGGCAGGCTCGGCCCCACGCGGCCGTGCCCGGGGGCCGCGGTGCAGCGGGCTGGCTCCCGGGCCGTCCCCCGCGGAGTGCGGCACGAACAGCCCGGGGCCGGGCAGATGGCTCCCTCCCGGCCGCGGGGCCCCGCTCTTCTGGGAGCGAGCCCCGCTGAGACTGCAACAACAGCAACCCGGGAGCCGGGCAGATGGTCTACTGCCGGCCGCCAGGATAATTGCATCAGCTGGTCGCTCCTGCAGCCAGCGGAGCCTCCTATTTGTACCGCTCTGAAATGATCCTGATTTGTTTTCCTTCTTTTTTTTCCCCCTTCCCTGCCTTGTTTAAATTTATGTAATTTTTGTGAGGGATGGGCTGAGGCCGGGGGGCGGCCATCTGCCAGCGGTGTCGATGGTGGGGTCCGTCCAGCAGCCGTGCACGGGCAGACACCTGACCGGACGGGGGGCACTGCCGTGGCCTCCTGCTCCTGCCCCGCGTGTAGCTCGGGGCTCGAATGAGGTTGCAAAGAGAAGAGCTGGACCGGTACGACCCTTTCCAGCCTTGGTGGTGCACTGCAGTGTCAGTCCGTGTGCAGTACGCCTGCCAGCCTCCACCTAAATTGCTCCACATACCCGAGCTGCCGCTCCCTGGAGCACGCCAGCCCGAGGTCTGAATACTGCAGCAAACCCCCTCGGGTCGCGTCTCGCTGCCTCCCCCTCCCTGGGTCGGCACCTCGGCGCTGCTGCGGCAGGAGGGCTGCCGAGATGTCCGCTGGGGCGGCTCCGCAGCCCTGCTCGCCTGCCACCCTCGCTCCTCCTTTTGGGCTCTTGCTTCACAGACAAAAGATCTGCCTCTTCTAATCGGGGACTCTTCTGTTTACAGGGATTGCTGACAGGTGTGGGCTCCGCTGACTTTCTAAGATGCAAAATATTTATGGAGGGTAGGCAAAGGGCCCCTGGAGATGGCCGATGTCCCTCTGCTGGGTTCCCAAGTGTCTCGGTGCTTCCGTGCATCTTGCTCTGGGTTCGCTGGGGTAGGGACTGGGAACGATGAAGTGGCTCCTGCTGTTTGCTCTGGTTTTAGCTCTCAGCACGGCATAGGTAGTTGCAGTAGTGCTGATCTCAAGCTGCTGCTGACCCAGAGGTCCTGTAATCCCTAATAGTAGTAGGATTAGATTTTTGTCCAGCCAAGTCCTCTTTTCCTTTTTTTTTTTTTTTTTTACTTTTGCAATACTTTATGCCCCAGCTGACATACATTCTGCCTCTTCCATTGACCTTTGCCTGGCTACTCCAGCTTCTAGGAAAGACTCGCCCTTCTTTTGGGAGAAGCTTGTCAATCTGGCCCTCCCCTCTGTGCTGTCCTACCTGCCCCTTTGTCCTTTTTTGTGCACAAGATCGATTTTTGTTGCTCTGAGCTTGTTTCTGCCCCCCCCCGCCGCTCTCGTTAAGCAGACAAGATCTCTCACTTCACTTTCTGGGTGCACAACTGATTTCTGTGGGGGTAAGTTTAAGACTTTGGTTTGTACCTATCTATCAGACTTTTCCACTGGCATTAAATGTGTGGAACTTCCTGAGTTCAACTGGCTGCTGTGTAACACTGCTAGTCCTGAGCTTCTGATTTTTGTTTCAGAGAGAGACAGGACATATGGATGCAATAGTGGTTCTTAAAGCACTTTATCAAGTCCATCTTTACAAATGGAGAGGGACTGGCCAAATTACACAGCTTCAGTTCTTACAGCACTGTGGTGGGTTCAGTTAGCTATGGGGTGGTACCAGTATCAAAACGCTACATTGCCCAATTCTACAGAAGTCCTTTATCTGCCACAAACTCCAAATATGCAGCTGCTGGTGTTAAACCAAAATTTTGCAAATCTCCTGTTGGGCTCTTCAGGATCAGTTCTTGTTTCTTATTTTTTCCTTAGAGTCTGTAGGTGTGCATAATTATATGTATTTTTGAAAGCTCTAACTATGCCTCATTTAAACTTCTGCAAGCATCTTTGTAAGTTCAATTAAATGACTGCAGAAGAAAATTATCAAAAAATGAAACGAGGGAAATGTGCATTTACCCAGATGGGGCTTGCAAGCCAAGCAAAATGTTGTGTTAGCCCAAAAAATGGGTTATTTAAGCAAAGTCCTACCAAGACAAACACAGGAGAGTCAAGGCTAAGTGGGTTTTGAAGCAATACAGGATGTGACCCTCTCAAGTTCAGTTATCAGGATTGCACAGGTTGAGAAGATGGGGCTGATTTTAAGGTCCACTTGAAAATGGCATTGGAAGGACCCTGATAAAAGCACTCTGAGCTGAATTTTTCAAGTACTCCCCCCAAAATTCAGTTTGGGGTCTGAACCACTGCACCACTGGATTCTTTTATTTGCACAATTTACTTGAGTAGTGCCGAAGAAGTCAGTAACAACGAGGCTGGTAACAGCTCTACAAGAGGGAGGATGCCGTGTTGTACCTTCCAGAGGACACAGGGCAGGGTATTTTCTCCTCTGGTCACACGTGTCCAGCTCTGGGGAAGAACCAGGCGTGAGTGGCTCTGCCCATCCCTGTACCTTGCAGGGCTGGGGCTTTGTTCCCGGGCACGGTGTGGAGCAGCATCTGGCCCTGGGACAGGGGACAGGCAGCAGTGCCCAGCCAGCACCGGGGGCTTGGGGAAGCACAGAGGGGTTCACAGAGGAGAAGCACAGATGCACTCACGGGCTTTGCACTGTAACTGCATTTCAAGGAACTGATTCTGCTGCACTGAATTCAATTCCCATTTAATTTCCATCAAAGTTAAAAGCAAAACTTGTAAGTAACTGGATTGGGCCCAGTGTGCTCACAGTCCCTCTGCTGCTGATCAAAAGCAATACGCTGTTGCTAATTTGAGAAGAATTTTTTTTTTTTAAGTAGCTTAAAACAAGAGGAAACTGTCACATCCTGAGTGACATCCTGTGTGCTACAGCAGTGTTCTTGCTGCTCAGTGATCAGCATTTCAGCCCAGGGAATGAAATCCAATCCGTGTAAAAATTCATTTTCTTTGCGGAGATCTTGTACTATTGCACAAGGTATTTTCTGACAGCAAAATGCAAATCTAAAATCTATATCCAAGTGAACAAAAAGATTAATTAAATTAGCTGACTGGAGGAAATTCAGAGGACACTGAGTTATTGACTTGATTTTAGTAAATTCATTTTAATATGTGAGATTACATTTTTAATACTTGAAATTATCACAGTGTTTCACAGTGCAGTTAATTGTTTCTGAAATCATATTTTATTCAAGACCACTAATTCGGTATCCAGTGCTGCCCAAGTACTGACGTGCTCTCTGCCATCGAGTGCCCCCCACTCGCAGGGAGCTGCAGTGCCCAGGCTGTCCAGTCCTGCCAGGCAGCTTTTAGGGCTTCTAATTTTGATTTACATTTTTTGGCTTGGTGTTGTTCCTGGAGGGTTTGGGCAAATGCCTGTCCTGGGCAGCACTGTTCCTGCCTGAGCAGTGGCAGGCAGGAGCCACAGCAGAAGATCTGAGCATCTAGGGGATAGCAGCAAACTTCCTGCCTGTGCCACCCAGGAGCTGGGTGATTGTTTTTCTTTTCCTTTCTTTCTTTTCCTTTTTTTTTTTTTTTTCTTGGCAGCCGTCTGCTGTGCCCAGCTTCCTTGGCTTGGGGAGATGGGGCCACTGATTCCCAAAGTGGCCAGGAGGGAAGAAAGTCAACAACTTGGTCCCCTGCCCGCCTGCAAGGGCAGTGGGGTTGGCAGGGTGGCTGGCCAGGTGGGTGTGGTGCGTTCTAGCTTTGTACACCACAGGGACAAAATCTGCCCAGCACTCTTGTTTGCTCATTCTTACATGGTGTGAGTGGCCAAATGACAGAGGGAACAAATGGGAGTTTTGGTATCTTGGCAAAATGCTCTGTAACCTACCAAACGTGCCCTCCCTGCACACGCAGAGCCAGGGAGAGGCATTCAGCCTGCGCTGCGCCTGTCCCACATCACTTCTGGGCGTACAGCACATGGGACCTTGGGACTTATTTCCCTAACACAAGTGAGCATATGAAACCAAAGGTGTGGATCCAATAAATGCTGACCTAACAGGTTTTAATATGAGAGCGGGTATGTTTCACTACTGTTGTGTTTTACCCCATAGTTGTGGTCAGTGCTGCTGGAGCCCACTGTGCTGGCTTTGGCTGTGACACTTCTGTGTGACCACGGGCCTACGAGTGGCCTTCAGCATCTCTGAGTGAGCCCTGCCTGTGGAAGGAGAGGCAGCAGCCAAAGTTAATTTGGCTCTGCCCACAGCATCAGGGGATTATTTACTCCCGTCTTTAGTATTTAAAGTCAAACTTAATGAAGATAGATATGTTGACTCCTCTCCTTAGTTAATTTATTGGCTTTTCAACCTGGGTATATCTGTTAAGGCATATATTTGCATTGCTACCAGAAAGTTGGCAGAATAGTTAATTTTTCTGTTTTATACTTGGTATTAAACTGCTACATGGCTTAAAACACCTGGAGAACACAAATCAATCTTTTAGAAATATGCTAAATAGCATTGTTTATTAAGATAAAAAGAGCATTAAAAAGGAAGAGGAGGATGCTGCCCATCTTAATATAGATGTGGATGAGTGTGTGTTAGCCCACAACAAACAATGCTGTACGTTAGCTGGGGTGCAGGCACGGGCAGGTTTGGTAGATGCTAAGGATGTGGAGAAGGGAGGATGGTGAGCAGCCTGGCTGCCTCGAGGCTGTCCCCTGGCACCCCTGCCCACGGCAGGCAGGGTCATAGGGCTGCTCCTGCCTGGCACCACAGCACCAGGCTCTTCTTCCAGCAGTTCGGTTTCAGCACAGCAAGGGCTGCCTGCTGGGGAGCAGGGACAGGGGATTTCTTTGAGGTTACAAACATGGCTGTAACCATGTAACATGGCTGGTACTTTTTTATTTATTATTTATTCCTTCTTGTCTATTAAGTTAAAAGTGTAAATGCTTAGCAAGGATAGGGTGGGGAACCACTTGAAACATTGTTGCAGCTCTTTAAGGACAATATTTCTGGTTTTGAAGCCTTCATCTGTCAAAGCAGGACAATGTTGGAAAATTTATCTGCCCCAGGTGACTCTCATGCCTGGCCATCCCAGCTGTAAATCGGGGTGAAAATGATCCTTTGTCCATTTCCAATTTCTGCCTGAAGGACCTACTGTGTATCCATAAACCATCTCATTGGAAAAGCAGACTGTAGCCAGGAAATGACTTTTAAGTTTTGAAGGGTATTCCTTGACAGTGTAAAGCCTGATTGCTAAATAAAAAGTTCTAAATAGTTCCCCAAATCAGATGCTCTCGCTAGGAGAAAAAAAAAAAAGAGGTTGCAGATATGTGTACAAACATACATAAACACCTAGGTATATTCATGCTATGAACCTGTGATACCTCCTAAACCAAACCCCAAACAAATACATCATGTTACCAAATGCCTGGTTGGAGACACCACTGAGCTGATACATATTAGAAAAATAATACTCTGGATGGTTTGCACAAGAAATATCCATATTTGGGATAGATTTAGCTGTTTTCTTAAGATATGGTAAAAATTATCAGTGAAAGATTTGACATCTAATAATGGTTCACCGTTCCATGCACGCATACTCACTGTGGCTCTTGAACATCTGTCCTTTTCTCACCTCGTGCTGGGCACCCAGACAAAGGCTGTGAATGTTGCCCAGGAGTGATAATGTCCCCTGGGGGTAGGTAGATGAAGGGATGCTATGAAGAATGTTTTTCTCCTCGGGTTTGTGTGTTTAAATGTAGATCACCAAGAGCTCTCTCCAAAAGTACAGTTGTTCTCACTTGTGGTTCTCCCTCCCCATAGTGCAGCTGCTGTGCTGTGAATAAGTGAGGCTGGACAGTCAGAAAGTGTTTTTATAGCTAGTGTTTCCTGTTCTTGTCAAATATGCAAATGTTAGATTTAATTAAATGAAAAATAATTTTTATTAAGAGTTATCTATGCCTCCAGAAACAGAAGGCCTTCAGGATTAAGCTCATGATAAAACATGAATGATGGAAAGATTATTGTATTAGGGCTTTACTTATTTATTTTCTTTAGAAATGAATCTTATGTTAGATTGAGTAACTCTCAGCATTGTTTACTGCTGGTCCCTGCTCACTGGGATCCCTGGGCAGGAGCTGCTCCTGCAGGGGAGCTGTGTGTCCCCAGGCAGCAGAGATCAGCAGTGTCCTGTGGGGAGGTGGCACCTGTAGTGCCAACACCCTCTGCTCCAGAGACCGCAGCCAGGAGCGTGGCATCACCACTGCCAAAGGTGTGCTTCCTCCTCTTCACCCTCCTCCTCCTCACGGGCGCTTAGGAAAAGCTGAAATTGGCCTAATGAGGGTGGGCAACCAGGAACTGCTTCTGGGAGGCAGTGGGAGGATCCAGACTGGTAAATGATTTTGACAGGATAAACACATCACTTTCTATCAGTCTCCTCTCATTTGGGAACAGGTCCATCTTTTCTTCCCTCAGTTAAGCTCAATTAAGTGTAGAGAGACAAGATCCATCCTTTTCATCTTAAAAGCTGCAGAATAAAAATTAGGCAGATAGGTAAGCTCTGATTTTTCCTGTCTGCCCTGTGGGATGTTTTCAGAAAATATTTGTAATATATGTGTAAGCTGCTTTCCAACTCACTGGTAAATGATTTTACTTTTCCAGCTCTCAGATTTTATTAAATTTGGATTTTTGTTCTCATTTCAGTCCATGAAAGTGCAAAAGACTTTTTTGAAACCATACACTTTCTGTCATTTGAAATAAATTATTTCTGATCCCTATTAGGTGAAAAATAAAATCATCTGACTTACATATGTGAATTGGACTCCAAGGTTTAGGAAAACATAGAGTGGCAGGAGGCAATGGCATAAATTGTTGGAGACTAATTCCATGCTATGTTTTTAAAGTTAAATATTTTGTGAGCATGTGGATCCTATAGCTTGATCAAAGCTGTACATTATACTCTGTGAATGAAGAGTTAGTGTTAATAGCTGGGGTAAAACATGTTTCTAGCTTTGCTTTTTTTCAACAGTCAAGTAAAAATTCTCCTAATGTTTTATTACAGCAAGAGTTGTATGATATTTTTTCTTTCTCGTTATATTTCTGTGCTGTTTCCGCCCTCTCCCCCAGTGGCAATGTTGAATCTTGTTTTATAAGAGAAGGATCATTACATATAATCAAGCAACTTAAACAAATGATCTCTTAGCTCAAGGAGACACATACTGTAATATAAACTTGCTGAAATGAAAAGCTGCTGTTCCAAACCATCACGCTGTATTTTTGAGTTATTAAAAGCTCTCTCATTTTGATTTTGTAAACAGCCCTGGCTGCCAGAAGTTTGGGGGTTTTCACTGATCCCTAACCTGTTGGCTGGTGCTTTGATGACAGCACAAGTGATGGAGGTATTCATCTGTCTTGTTCCCAGTTAAAGTTTACATTTTGTTAACTGTCTTCGAATAATGCGGTGCTACAACCCCAGCTATGCCAGCACACTGCAGCTAATGACCCTTCAGAAGGTGTTATTGCCTACAAAGCCAGTTGTGGGTGCTTATTTTGAAGTGGTACGGACACACAGGGCTGTGGAAGGTGCACTGCTGCTAGAGCAAAAGGGCTTTTTGGAAGTTATCACTTGAGTTACGGATTTGGAAATGTGGTAGGTTGGTTTCTTCACACGTACCTGTTCTTCGAGGGAGAAAAAAACAGTGTTTGGCAAAAATGTAACCAACTTCAGCCATTCATTCCTGTGCTTCTTCATGGGACTGTCTGGTGGGACATCCAAGGTGTGGGGAAGGAAGGGTGAAGCTGGAAAGGGGATGCTGGGAGTGAGCTGAGGTACTTCCTGCCAGCACTGGAGTTGCTTTCCAAATTCTCCCTTCCCCTTTTGGTCATTTCAGAGTGTGTGTCACATTTCTGAGTGTACCCAGTAAGCAGCTGGGCTGTACATCATTACCCTGCTGCCTCTTTTATGACCTTGTCACTTCCATGTAAATAAGTGATGAGTCTGGTTAGAAGAGAAGGCTTCACTCCTAATTCCACTGACTCCAATGGCCCAAAACCCGACTTTGTAAAGCAGTCTTCAGGTTCAGCTGAGTTGGGGTAAGCGTGATTTTTTTAGGAGACTGATTTGGGTCTTGAACAGCGTTTATCATATGGGCATAGATGTGGAAAAATATATTTTTTAATCAAAAGTGCACTAACATTTAAAATGCAAGTGCAAGCGAATGTCTGTAGATCATTATTTTAAGAGCAGGAGATTTTTTTTCCTCAAGGTTTAAGGAATTGGAGCAAGTGTTAGCTCTGTCAGGTGTTCTGTACCCTGAAAAGACGAACAAAAATGTCCAGGCTCAGTTCCTGCTTCAACAGGAGCCACTCACATGTCCTATTTTTGAAAGTTGGTTAGTAATTCTCTTGCCAAAAAAACAAACCCTGATTTGGACTTGAGATGCTGTATAATGTTAAATACTTTAAAGTCTCAAGCTTTCTAGTCTGTTATATGTCGGAGCTGTTGGTGAGCAGACATGGAGAATGTGCTATTGCTGTGAGCACTCAGAAACCAACATGTCCACCGTGGTGCCAGGCTGTCTGTCGAAGTGAGAAGTGTGCAAGTTCAATGTTACTCATATCTGAAGTAAAATGTTCCTAGTTTATCTGAAAAGATGTGGAAGAACACACTCAATCCCCCTGAATTTCAATCCAGAAGATGATTTTAGTAGTCTGCAGGGAAATGCAAACTGAGGAGCGCTCAGGGTTGCCCAGAGCCGGTGCAGTGAGTAAAGCTGTGGCAAAGAGCTCACCAACAAGGTACCAGCACCAA
This sequence comes from Edolisoma coerulescens, assembly GCA_013397115.1. NCBI lineage: Eukaryota > Metazoa > Chordata > Aves > Passeriformes > Campephagidae > Edolisoma > Edolisoma coerulescens. The sequence goes on along the minus strand of VWZW01000978.1, from coordinate 1,648,102 downwards.
CCAGTGCAGAAGGCAGCACCAACCAGTGCACCCTGGCATGGGCAGCGGTGGCTGATGCCAAAGGACTGGCATGGGAAGAGCTGGAGGCCAGGGGCAGGGTCAAGCCTCCCTGAGTGTAATAGAATTGCAATGACTATTGCATGCATTTAGAAGGAACTTTTTGTCTGCTGCTTCCTAGACAGACGATCACAAAACCTCGCCTTAACAAAAAAGAACGATTTCACGTTTTTAGATGGATTGCTTGCATGATGGAGGAGGAAGGACGTCTACGCCTTTATTGATTACAGGGCTGACTTTCTGATCAATAGAAAGTTTTATATACACTTGAGTGACGTTCACCTAAAGAGCCCATCCTCGAAGCCAGTCAGCACTAATCCAGCAGGATGGTTTCCCAGCACACGCGGTGTCCGTAACTCGCGCAGAAGGGACGGCGGCGGTCGATGCCCCTCTGCCGTGCAGCTCTTTAGGCAGTTCATTCGTCTGAGTGGCTCACAGTGGTTTCTGTGCGGATGCAGGCACGGCCAAAGCAGGACTGCGCCATGAAACGTGAGTAAGCATGGACCAAGTACAAACACAGCTTTCATTTACCATACAATTTCCATAAGACTCTACCAGGAAATCAAGAAAAAAACAGCAAAAATCTCACTAACAGGGAAAAATAGAAGTGCAGGTAGGAAATACATTCAGCTGTCATAAAAATTTGTAGAGGAGCTCTGCTTCACTGACCCTTTGGCTGTGGATGAATTTTGCCTGGGGGAAAAAAAAAAACATTAGTTCAGCAAAGTAGCCCTGTTTGTCTTGACTTTAAATTAATTATCTGAGCATTTTTCATAGTGGTTAGGTTGGAAGGAAGTTCTTTGTTTCAAAAGGTAGGTGTTTTTCTGCCTTCCTTTTTTTTTTCCTATCTCAGTTTGGCTTTTATTTAGGGAAGTGGGGCTATTATCATTCTTCTTTCAAGCCCCATTTATTTAGTCCACTGAAATTTAAATACAAAACTTTATGCAAGTTGTATTTCTTGAGTAAACTTGTATCAACATACAGGCTTGAGCCATGTGTGGAAATCCCCACGCCCTGTTTCCCAGGCTTAGCAGCACTTATAGGAGACAGGACTTAGGATTTTGGCAGTCTTCCTTGGGACATAAGACCAGAAATCAAAACAAGCAAGTAAATATGACAAGGAAATGTTGCAGAACACAAAGTCCTGACAGGAACACTTGTAGTAGAGGAGCAGACACAATAATATTTGCCTCCAAGAGAAGATGTTTTGAGTTAATGTTATTCCTCATGGCCTCTGCCTGTAGGAGAGGGATTTTGGCAGCTCTGGAGGCAGAGGCTGAAAGGGCTGGTGGCCTTTTGAAGGGGGATGAGGTGTTTGCTAAGCCCTTGTTTTGTCTACAGATGCGTTGGGAATCACTTGTCCCAAGCATTGCATTTACTCTTAAAATGAGCCTTTCCTTTTCATGTAACAGCTGCACATTTGGCTGGTTCATTCCCTCCTGGCTCCCCAAAAATTGTAAAAATTAGTACTAATGAGACTGCTCCAAAGTACTCACCTGACACCTGTGTTGCATTTCTGCATGGTGGTGTTAGCACAAGCACGTGGGCAGGGGACATTTGCAGAAGGGACATGACCATGCAGTGAAAGCAGCTCAACCCCTCCATGGCTGGCTGGAAAACTCTGTGGGCTCCTGGTGGAGAGGTTTGCTCGGGCTCGGGTTTAGTTTTGCTTTGGTTGCATCGTGCCTGAATATTCACTCTTGGTGGAGAGCAAGATAAGTACGTGTCCCTTCAGCATTTTATGAAACAAAGTAATGCAGATATCTATAAGTGAGACATGACATGAAGCGTACAGATAGTAAGTTTGGAATAGTTCTGGGAGTTAAGAATTTACATGTCTTTATTAATTATTAGATGTTATTAGTGAGTGACTAAGGAACTGGGAAGCTCTAAGCGTTCTTTTGAAGTAGTGTACCCAAATTAGGCTAAATAAATAAATAAATCTAAAAATGTTGGGGAATGTCTGCTCTAATGAATTTTCTAAATACACAAATCACACTTATTAAATCAGTGGATCTTTTAACTGTAAAAATATTATTACTGTTACACCAGGGAAATCCATTCAGAATTATAAAATATTTGGAAACTCTTTCTATGTTTCATTTCAGTGGAAGGGTTGTACGTTTAATAGGAATAAAAAGAAAAAAGTATGCTTTGGGATAAAGTTTTAAAAGCCAGCTTTCCCCCTTTCTTTGTGTGTGTGCCAGTTTTCAATAAGAACTGTGTTCTCCTTTTAGTCTTGTTTAAAATAAACTACACTTATAACAAGATGTTGAAATTTCTTTATGGTATGTTAGCACTAAGGACAGGTTGTTAAGGGGTTATAAAAAATATTAGTTTCCCCTTTATGGTGGTTGTGTTGGTTTTTCTGCAAATTAAATTTGATGTTACAAAGGGCTATATGTGATACATACAACTTTCTCTCCCTCATTGTAATTTCTTTCACCTTAATGCGGCCAACAAAGCTTGTCTTTCTAGTAGAGGAATCTCAGCTGGAGAATTCCCCTCAACCTGTGTAATAAAATTCTGCAGTAGGAAAGCGTGGGGCATCCACTCACGTGAATCAAAAGGAGTAGGCAGGATTCTCCATGTATTAGCTTTACTCCTGCTTTTATTTACCCTTTTATCTATATTTCACTTTACATTTTTTACCATTTTTGCGTTCCTTCATCAAAACATTTAAGCTCACATACAAAAAAAAGAGACTTTACCATTAGTGTTCAAGAGGCAGTACAGAAGAATATATTGTTTTATTATTAAAATATAATTTATGAACCAGAAACGATCATAGATGCAAATTTATACTTTGCACATTTTTTTTTCTTAATAAGAATATGTATATTTTCATCTGGGGAGAAAGCAGCATTAAAATGAGCGAGCCTGGGGAGTATTGCCACACACACAGGCACGCACACACACGCATACCCTTGCATACACAAAAGAGCCACAGTCAGGGATTGCTGGAGAAACAAACTCCTACCTACGCCTGGCGGAACGCTGTGCCCGCTCAGGAGGGCTGGAGCTGTGCTGCTTGGGCTGGTCGGAGCCCCGGTGCTGGCCTGGGACGGCAGCAGGCTGCGAGCACTGACAGCCTGGTTTCAAAACTTGGCCTTTCTGAGGAGGGGAAAAGGGGGAAATAACTCCCCTCACCAGATGGGTGTTTTCAAGCCCTCACAGCTCTAATTAAAATGGCTGGTCAGGAAAAGCCTCCTCTCTTTTCCTTTTTCTGTGCTACCTATGCTGCAAATATAGTTCACCAGAGAAACAACTTCCAAATTTGAAGGATTTGCAGTAAAAATTGGTGTATTTTTTTAGGCTGAAGTGTGGAAATCTGGTCAAAGACTTCTTTTCAGCTGTGATTAATAGCCCTGGGTGCTGAATGGGGTATTTGTGGAGGAGAGTGTGATGCTAAACAAAGTGTTTGGTACAGCAGCTCTGCTCCTGCTGGAGCTCGCTGCAGCTGGGATGAGGGCTTTAGGCATAATGTAGTAAAACCTGCTTTGAAGCATTATGAAGTAAGAGACTAAAACTTGTGTAAGACTAGAGTTGGTTGTGTGCTTCACCATTTCATCAGTGTCCCTCAAGGTAGTTGCTTGCTGTTTAAGTAATTTTCTGTTCTTTTTATCGTGTTTGCAAGTGTGAATTTTTCATTGGCGTTAAACTCTCTACCTCAAACCTGAATCTGAAAATTGGGGCTCCCTGTCATCTGGAACTGCCCAGATCCTGTGAAATAGGAGATGTTGCATTGGCTTCTATTGGGTCTGGATGAAATCAATAGTGGAAAAATAGCTGTGAAGTGGAACTTGATTTATGGTGGTGGTGAGATGAGCTGGAGAGCTGACATCAGCTCCTTGCCAAAGGGAAGGGAAAAGGCTAGTTGCTGTCCATGGCAGGAGAGTCTTAAGGGATGTGGCTCTTGGTCTGACCACAGCAGGTGGGACAGTGTTGTATTAGTGAGTTTTTTGCACGTGGTTGGATGGATTTGGCTAAGCAGAATGTGGAAGGGTGATCCCCATTAGCAGCGATGGGGAGCAGTTTGAGGCAGCTACTCAGTCTGCTGGTGTACCTAAATCTGTGTGTGCTTTACCAGAGCAAGAGGTAGTGTAAGGAGTTATGGCCCCACTGCTCATCTGCAGATCCTAGTTGTCTACTTGCATTCTTCCCTGGTTTGGTTCCTGTTTCCATATGTATAGATTATTTTCAGAACATTCCCCTTTCTTTGTGTCATTAGCCTGTGTTAGGTGTTAATCTTTCAGCATTCTCATTAGGTGTCTGAATACAGGGCCAGCACACCTAAATTTATTAGGTGTCCTGCTTATAGAGAAACTTTATAGCCCTAATGCAAAAATAGTGCCCTTCCCCATCTTTCCTCTGCCTTTTTTTTCCTTTTGTTTTTTCTTTCCCAGAGGAGCAAAGTTTGCAATAAATCTGACTTGGTGAGACCCTACATTCTCGGTGCAAAGCCCAGTATTTGAATTTCATGGTGCTTGGACTTGGTTTTGAAACTTCATTTCATTGTAGCCCTTTTGTTATGTTCAGGAAACAGTCAAGGTCTTTCTGGAATCCCTTTGGCCTGTGCCATCCTGCCAGCTGAACTCTGCCATCTATGTGCACCTTGTCTCTCTCTGCCAGCTGCAAGTCTCGGGTCTGCTGTCCTTCAGCACACAGCCGCACGTGTTTGCAAACATTGTCTTGGGTGGTACCTGAGATTTGTGTATCTTCCCTCGGTATCTGTGCTCAGAAGTGCTTAGGGATAGCGGGGCCTTCACTAGTACAACTTCTAAACCCAAAGTTTAGAGGAAGGTGTAAGATATTGCAATTATATGAGTAGCACTTCGGTCATTGCACTTGCTGACCCACCTCTGGTCTGTTACTTGCATCATCACCGTCACCTTGTCTTTGGGTAAGCTCAGCCTGCTTTTGGCATTTCTAGCAGATCAAGGGATCACTTCACAACTTGCAAATTTGACTCATGGACTTGAAGTCCTGACCATGAATTGTAGAGGTGTTAATCTTCCCTTTCTCTACCTTCCTTGCTTCAGTTTGGTAGAGTTTCAACACGTACGTGTTTCTGTCACCCAGTTGCATTACAAATGGAACAAGAATACTTAAACCCTTGGTTGCTGAAGTAAAATCTGATTTTATGAGCAATGTGGAGAATGCTGGGTTCACCTGTTTTGCTTCACTTGAGCTTTAAAGTGCCTGCTTACTCATAGTAGATCTATTTTTGAAGAAGGTGCAGACACTATGGTGACAGTTGCCTTAGAAATGCATGTAACAACGCAGAGAGGAGGGTGCCCACAGGCAGACGGTGCTTGCTGTCCCCTGGCCACCCTGCACCCCATCTCCTCGTGTATCTCTGCCTCCATCACCACCTCTGCTCTGTGCCCCTGCCTGTGTGTGCTGTGTGCTGGGGCTCAGCCCAGCTGGGGCAGGGGAGGGCAGGGGCTCTGGGCTTTCCCACTCATTTCCAGTGGAGCTTATGGCAGATGGTGGGTCTGGGAGAGCAGAATGTCAGTGGGAGCTCTGTGCCGGGCAGGAATGGGCCATCAGCAGGGTGGGTTGCTTGAGCTGGGTGGGGTGTACTCCACCAGTCTCATGGCCAGGCAAACTCCAGGCAGAAAAAGCAGAAGAAACCTCTGAATTCCTGAACATTTCACAGATTAAATACCATGTATTGCAATTAAAAGGAAAAAAAAAATCCACCCTGCCCTTTGGGGATTAACATTCAATGATAAGCTATAAGAACCATCAGTAAGAGTATTGATCCCAAACGTATCATGGGGTGTCTGCAGGCCCAGTTTTAAGAAATACAAGCTTAATGTATTGCATGTATAAGACGTTGATCTTGATGGCAGCCTGAAACATTGACTGCATTTTATTACACCTAACCCTCGTATTTATTTACATAATAGATTTGGATGGGAAATATCTGTCTCCAGTGAAGTATGTGAATTAGAAACACAAAAACTAAATACGAGCACTGGGAATAAATACACCCTGGCTTGTGAGTCAGGTGTGCAGCCTGTGGGAAGGGCTGTGATTAGCCATTATGTATGTCCTACAGTCTTTCTCGTCTTACCGAGATGAGATTTTTATTTACAAGGCTCCCTTTCTCCGCCTGCAGTTCCATTAAGTTTTGCTGTGGTGTTGGAAGAGGCAGGCCCGTTAGCTGCACACAGATTTACTGTGCGAGTTTAAGCTAATGGATACTTATCAGGCAGGCTGTATTTGGTGATCGTCCATCATTTGCTCATTAAACAGTGTATCTAAGTGATTCTCATTTCCTCCCTGCCATGTCTGGAAAGGAGGAAACTAGACACATTACGATGGAATATTAATGTCCTGGAGGATTTAGCCACCCATAATTAGATCTCCTTTGCATAAACCTGCTAGTGCTACCTTATTTTGTTGTTTGTCATGTTCTCCTTAATCACCTTCACATCTTTTTCTGTTCCTAACGATCTTTTTTTCAGTTTCCCTTTGTAATTCTGTCCCATTTGTCTCATCCTTCTTCCTCTTTTTCCTTTTTTTTTTTTTCTTTCTTTTTTTTCTTTTCTTTGACCTAGTGAGCACAGCAGTCTGGGTTTCCCCACTCCTCCCTCCTTCACACAAAAAGGCTGACTTTGCCAGCAAAACCCACAGTCTCTGCCAAGCCCTATTACTGACTTTGGAGAAAAGCAGCTAGAGAACTTGTGCAAATTTAGGCTCTGAACTCGCTAAATAAGCCATGTCAGTAAACCCTCTTGTCTTATTCCCTGGCCTGCTGGCTCATGAAAGGACTAATACATAACGGTCCTATTTAAGGTGGAAAAAACCCTTGCTGGCCAAGGGCCACCAATGGCTGGATCAGCTGCTCACTCAGGAGAGAACAGGGAGGTGGCTCTGGAGCCGTGAGCAATTGTGCTGAGGACCGTGCATGGTTCCCATGGGGGATCCCAGGGTTAGGGCATGGGCAAGGAATACACCATTGCCTCTCTGGGGATGCCCTGGTGTCCCAGTGCTCCTTCCCACCAACCACCGGGGCCAAGTGTTACTAAAGCTGAATGGAAATGATCACACAAACAAGCAAAATGCCTTGTAAACATGGGGAGACCTGAGAGGAATCCTCTGGTGAGGTTGATTTTCCAAGGGGAGTGAATTGGCTCAAGTGGCTGGTATAAAGCACACCCGGCAGCTTCTGCCAGGTACCTTTTTGCTCCCCTGAATGTTGGTATGAAGGCACCAGGGGGATTTCCCTTTCCTTTTTAGCTGCAAGGTACTGTAAATGCATAGGGATACACTCACAGGCATCTATTCTCAACTGACTGGCAAAGCCCCTCAAAACTTCCTATTTTCCTGCTGAATATGAAGGTTTCTCTGTGCACAGTGGCAGCAGAAAGCCCCAGCTGCTGACAAAGAGGGGCAGCCTGGCTCCTGGGGGAGGCGATGCCTGGCTCGGGGCCGGCTCTGCGCCCTGCAGCGCTCCCGGGCAGCGGCTGCAGCTCTGCCGCAGCGCCGCTGCATTTAATAACAAATGGGACTGCTTCTCATGTGCTACTTCCCTCCTGCTGCAGATTTTTGTGTTTTGCAGACTCTTGTCTCACCAATATGGTGGAGAATCTTATCCGGGAGCATCTAAGGAAGAGAGCAGGAAAGCCTTACAGCAAACTGGGAGGTGATCTGAACAGGAGAGGTTGGCTGGCTTCTGCTCAGAGTAGCCATTTCCAAACCTTTCCCACTGCTAGTTGTGGTGGCAGTTCCCGGGGCTGCGCAGGGCTGACCCTCTCTGGGCAGCAGGCTCCGTGGAGCAGAGGCGTTTTCCTCCTCTTTCAGTTTGAGGCATGAGCCTGTCTGCACCTCTCCAAAGGATGGGCTATAGATGCACACGGAAAATAGCAGGCTATTTAAGGTGTAAAGGTTGTTAACACCCTTTGTGCTCCTGCCATGCCAAGCAGCTGGAAAGTGACTGCTTTACAATCCCTGATCCAAAAAGTTTTGAGCATCCTCAGTTCCCTTTGACTTCGTGGAAATGCAAGCTGCTCTGCATTTTGCAGGATTAAGAGCACTGTATCAAATCCCAGGCTGCCAGTGCTGTGGGATGAGTCGTGGCAGATGAATGGTGGTCGGATGGGGCTATTCTGTGTCCTATGCTGATTTGGGACCGTGTAATTGCATATGATGGGAGGGATGGAGCAAAGGCTGGGTAGGACAGCACAGAGTTGTGTGTCTCAAAGTGGCAAAGGAGCCTGAAGATTAGAAAAGATCACGGCGCTCCTGCGTGCGAATACCGATAGCTAGGGCAGGAAAAGATGTGATTAATGTGTGACTGGCTTACAATGCGGCTTGGTGCTGGAGTATTTCTCTAGAGGGAAAGCTGTGAGTCTTGACACGTACATTACAGCTAATACACAGGCATCAGTGAGATTTCCCTGGGTTTATCTGAGAGTTCTGTCACCAACAAAACCTAACAAAATCCTCCAAAGTAAAAAGTGGCACTAGCATTTTGTGCATTCAAGGTATTTTTTGTCTGGTGTTTTCTAAGGTTGCTGGCAGGTGAGGGAGCAGCTCTGATCCTGAATGCAGTGCTTGGTAACAGCCCTGATTCAGGAAAGTTCCCCCCATCAGCCGTGGGACATGCTTCTAACCCATTAGACTTCTCAGTAGCTCCTCACACTCTCACAGTTCCTGATGTTTTAGTTAGCGTACTACGGTGTTTTTATATTATGGGAAGTGTTAAACTGGTCCTTGTGGTCCTTGAAGCCTGTGTAATAGGATAAGGGAGCATACACATGCCATCTGAATTACTGAGGGGCTCTTGCTCACTTGTAAAGCTTGATTGCATCTAGAAATCAACATTTGGTGCAGAAGCATCTTACTTTGATAAGGTTAACTTCTTTCCTGGGAGTGATAAAGTGTTAAATAAGCACTGTGACTGTGAATGGAGTTCAGGTAATGGTAGCCCCATAAATAGATGTTCTCACTCTTAGGGGAATGGATGCTGAATCCTTTCAGAAGTTTCACCGAGCACAAAGAACTGAAATCTTTGAGCCTGCAGCACTCGTGACCTACCAATTAAATAAGCATCCTTGGAGAACATCTGAGATGAACGGGCAAAATGCAAATATTTGGCATGTGCAGGAGTGCTGTATTGTGATGTTGCCATTGCCCACAGTTCTTCCCTATGTCGGCCCTGTGCTTGTTCTGGCTCTTGCATTTGGGCCCCACAGTCAGCTGGAGCAGAACAGAGGTCTTCTCCAGGCATGACAGCAGGGAGTCTTCCTGTGCTGGAGCAGAACAGGGAGGGGAGGCAGATGTGGCCTTCCACTGCCAGCAATGACCTCCCTGCACCAGGCCTCAGGTGAGCAGTCCACAAACTTAACCATCTCTTGAGCTGACTAACATTAAGATTTCTACGCTGCCAGACCAAGGCTATTTTCAAGTCAGACCCAGCCTTCCTGAAAGGTGTCAGCTTCATAGGTGCCCCTAGATTTCAGCAAAGACACAGATGTTGTAGCAGGCACATGCTTTGCTGAGTTTCCTATAACTATCTCGTGGTCATCACCCTGAAGGATGCAGCTAAAAAAGTCTCTATTTGCAGTATTTTATCTCTGTGTGCTGGCAAATACTACGGATTGTTTAGAAAAGAGAAGGAAAAAAAGTTAATGCTTTAAAGATAGAAATATAGTGCTGTGAGTGTTGATATCAAGCTGTAATACTGGACTTTGAAACTTTTTCTTGCCCATTTTTTAAAATAAAACTATATAGCAATTTTGGCATGAAGAGTCATGTGTACCCTCTTTGTTGCTCAGTGTGTTGCACCTTGAGTGTTGTGCCAAAGACACATGGAGTAGAGTGGGACCAAACTTTTGTCCTCTTGCTGTATTGTTTCTGTATTACTGGAGAAGTAAAAATATGCATTTCCAAAGCTTTTTAAGCTGATCATTCAGATGGAGAGAGCAGATAGAGACCAGAGTAAGAGTGTACTTGCATAGCAACTTCTGTGTTCCAACCATGGCTTAATGTGCAAGCACACCATGTAAATTGGACAGAAAATGAGCTAAGTTTGTGAAGGAAAATGGGAATAATCCAATTCAGCAAAAAACCATGTGAAGTGCATGTGTGAACATTCTGCCCACAGCTTAACATCAGTGATTTTGTGTCTTCATTTTCAATGCCTGCTATGAAATACCTCCAAAATTTCAGGAAATGCTGAGCCTTCACTATCTTGTCGCCAGGATTCTCGAAAAGTAGTTAGACTTGATACAAGATCTCCAGTTGCTTTGGAAAATCATGGTTCTCAATCTTGAATGGTGCTACTGTTTTCCTGTGGTTTTCCCAAGCTGCAGTGTTTCAGGCATGTGGGTGGCTCCTGCCCATGCTGAACATCAGCCTTGTGGACTTGGGTGTCCACACACTCAGAGTGATTAACTATCATAGATGGAAGTGTCTAATCCTTGACTTTGGTAGTTATGTCTAGCATGTCTCAGAAAATATATTTTCCTGCTAATGAAATGGGAATTATTCTTACTCTGCTGTGTATTTTGGGAGTGATTGTGTTGAATGCTTTGTACCTCTTCCCTGGCTTTATTTTTCCCATTGCCACAAGTTAAGTAACAGCATCTACGAAGTGAATGTTGATGCACATGGTCACCTGAGCCTGCCTAGGTTTCAAGGAATGATGACAAAAATATTAAGAAACTGAAAATTCAGCTTAAGTGAATCATTCTCTGACTAATATTATGGACTAAGGGTGTTTTTGACTTGGTTCTCAGTAGTGAGACATGGAAATCCCTTCACAGCCATAGCGACCAAATCTGTTTTGGGTCCAGTATGCCCTGCCAGGGAGGGCTGGCCAAGTCCTAAGGCTGTCCCCAGGGGGCCTGTCCCCACATGGGGGTCTGTGGGACTTCCTCTGCCCTCCATGCACAGCATCATGTCTCCGTATCTCCAACCAGCTTGGGAAGCCTCCTCCTGCTTCCCTGTGACTCCAGCAACAGACATGTGCACCTGAGAGCAAATTTGTGTGCTCTCAGTTGCATTCTGCAAATGCTTGGCTGTTGAAGTTGACTTTAGGAGGAAGAAAACGCTATATTTGCTCCTGACTTCCATGCCTTCTGCTCACTGCTGAGGTTGAGGAAAAGCCAGCAGTGACACCACTTCAAATGCTGGCTCCTTAAATAACCATTTATATCCAGAAGACTAAGGCAGCCACAGAGGAACCTCTCAGCTCTTGGTTTTATGCCCATTATGGAGAGGGAGCAGAAGCACATGGAGTTTAGTGTCTCCCTACAATTACACTTGGTGTCAGTGACAAAGCCTGATCACCTATTTTTTGCTTCAGCTTCACAGATGCCATTTCCCATCAAACCTTTGGGCCTTCTTAATGGGTGTATAGACACAGTCTTTCGGTCTTTCTTTTCTGGATGTGGCTGCTTTTGCTCCTTGTTTCTCTCTGCCCACTGTCTATCTGGGTGGATGGATGGGCAGGTGAGGATCAAGTGCTTGAGTCAGTTGATACTGCAATTCCTCTTGGAATAGACTTGGCTGTTATTTTTTCTTATGGTTTAGCCTCCGAAAGATGATGTTTGCTTAAAAGAGTTAAAGGAAAAATGGAAAAGCAAAGGGAAGGGTGGTGGTAGTGTTGTGAGCAGCAGCTGCAGGGCGATGTGTCTGTGCCTAAGCTCAGGAGGCTCCATCCCACTGGCCTCCTCTTTCCATGGATATGCAGCACTGTCAGCTCTGTGGTGGGTCTGTGCAAATAGAGGGGGAGAACTTGAAACCATGACTGCAATAATATAAAGTGAATTTCAGTGCCGTTGTCTCCACATGTAAGTTCTCTGTCCCCTTTTCAGTCATTAGGGAGCAAAGCAAATTAATGCCAACAGAGGCTGATTCAAACCTTTGCCCTCATTTAAGGGATTCCAAAAACCATGGTTTTGTTACGTGCTGGAGCCAGCTGCCCTAGAGCAGCTCAAGGACTGGAGCAGTCTTTGGTGTTTGACCAACATGAAAGTCAGTGTGTTGCTAAAACTGTCAATGACCAGTGCAGATCCATATACTACTCCTTGACTAGGACCAAATTTATCTCTTTTATGTATTTTTAGCAGACTGGGTTTTTTAAGTCTGTCTTTCCAAGACAAAATGTAAAGAAATAAAAAACCCCTCAGCATAAAGGTACTAATATAAAGAACTCTCCAAGCAAAACAACCAAAAAGCAGTCAAGGATAAAATAAAATTATAACATTCCCCTTGTCTGTTTTGAGTAAGGTACATGAATTTCCAACTTGGCTTATTTAGTTTTGGAGCAAAACCCCTCCCAGGTGTATATAGATTTTGATGTTAAAATGAGACATGCATTTGTGTAAGACTGAAATGGTATTTTGGATAACTGCATCCAGAGTTTTCCTATTATGAGATGGGTCAAAATGGGAACAAGATGGTGGCTTACAAAGCACAAAATGGTAGGTGAGCCCTCAGGAGGGAGCACGTGCCAGCCAAGCCGCCACCGTCAGGGAATAGGACCAATAATGGCTTCAATAAGCTTCTAGCTTTGCCTCTTGTTTTTCCTCTGTCATTCTGGAATTTAATATTATGTGACATGGCCTTTATGCTAACATAGACTCTGAAAAAAGTATAACCAAGTCTCAAGTATGATTTCTCCGAAGAAATAGCTGAATTTCATGCTTCTCCATTAGCAAACACACAGATTTAAGAAAACCAGTGGTGCCCTTCTGTGGAGCACACATTTGTTTATGGTTTGAACACAAAATTATATTTGTCAAGGCACTGCCTATGTAAATTATATTCTCTGTTCCTGATGCCATATGATACTATCACTGACATCAACTTGATGCCAAAATTCCACACTAGATTGGGGGGGAAAATGTGAGGAAAGCATAAAATCAAGGCTCTTGTGATGCAAATGTCAGTGTAAATATTCACTGGAGCAGGTTGGCCTGAGCGTACAGGGCTGGTCAACAAGGGTTGTGCTTGTGGCTTTGCAACATGGTTTGGATTCCAGTTGCAGAATTCTATAGAATGTCCATTTGAATGCAGCATAATGTAGATGAAAGGGTGAGAGATTGTTCGGTGCATGGAGTAAATAATTTTAATCAGAAAAAAAGACTTATAATTTAAATTTGTTTGGTGTTAGGGTGACAGAGTGGGCAGGTGATGATGATAAACTTTTGCAATTCAAAAGAAGAATTTCTGCAGTTACCACTTTCAAATGCCCAGTCTGGCATTAGTATAACTACCACTGATTTCAGTAACAGCAGGATCAGGCAGTTTTTTACCCAGCTTGTTGTTGGCTGTTCTCTTAGTTATTTTTAAGAATGTAAGAATTGAGTGGTGTTTTTATAATTCTTAACAGGCAGAAGGTTTTAGCTACGTCACTTGCAAGTGCTGAGCACCTGGCTCTGACAGCTTTCACAGCAACAACAAACCTTAAAAGCAGTTATTTGTGACTGCCATATCACAGAATGTGGTTATACATCAAAATAGTATTTTTTAATTCTGAAAAAGCCGCGAAGATATCACTGGGTTCTGAATATGGCTGATATGTTAGTATGTTAGGATGACATAAGTCAGGCAATTTTTCCTTCACAGTAGAGTTCTTCACTATGATCTATCGAAACATCCATTTCAAAAACAACCTCTATATTTACAATGACGATTTTGCACATGCAAGCTGTGAATGTAGAAAATTTCAGATGTGAATACTTACCAGGTAGTGGTATTTAAATATCTATTAAAATTTCACGTGAACTTACTGCTACCTGTTCAGGAAGAAACTGCAAACACAAATCCCATATTTAGGTTAAAAAGTAGGAAAAAATCTCTTTACTGAATTTCCACCTTATGAATTATTTTATAGAAAGCAGCGAGTTCTTTTTCAGCAGTGGAAAAGTCTGTTTTAATACTTAATGTCATAGTGGACCTAGTTAGCTGATGACTTTGCTTTCCAGTTGGTTTGTTTTAGCAATCACAACTTATTTTTATTCTTTTTCAGTTGAAGAGGGTGAATCTTCAGATTTTGCTTTGACCTGGGACTCGTCAGTGACTCAACCAGGTAAATATTTTAGGTTCTTCTGATTATAAAAACTGCCAGAAAGCTGCCAGGCTTTTTACAGGAACTGTATTTTGTATGTCACATTCCTGTCTCAAATCCAAGACTACCCACTGCAACACAATTTTTATATCAGTTCCATATGGTCAATAAAATCTATTACACACAGAGACTAATATACTCTTATCCTCCAGAGAGCCATTCTTTCTTCTTGTGGGCACACTGAAACGGGTTGTGATTTCTCCAGTATAACCACTTTGAAGTTTTCTGCAATGGGCACTGTTACACATTCATTCCAATCTAATTACATAAAAGCTGCTTTAATAGGAATTTTAAGCCTCAGTTTCAACTGGAATGTGTGTGTTTCTCCTCTCGGAGGAAATTGGAAAGTACTGTCAGGGCTGGAGAATAAAAGTGGTACATCGCCATGGTAGAAAGATTTAAAATTTGAACGAGCTTTTGGTCTGCTTGACAGTAATAAACATGTGTCTGAGGCTTGTTGATCCGTGTTAGGTCAATAATTTGAATAAAAAGAGGCTCAAGAAACTCAACAGGATAAATCAAGTTTGTCTGTGTAATATGTAGTGATAACACAAGCATGAGGGTAAATGTCAGATTAGTTTGTGTTTAAAGTAACTAGCCACATCTCAGTCACTGTGCCCCATGTAAAGATATTTTGCTGTCTGTTTTTAACATTTATGAGATGCTCAGAATATTTTTGATTTTGAAGCCAGTAAGTCTGTTTCTGTGCTCTCTCCACATTGGACTGTGCAATGGTATTCTCTTAAAAGCTCACCAATGACATGAAAACAGCTCAGAAACTGAGCAGTAAAATGAAAACCAACAATGGTGTTGCATTCCTGGTTAGATGGGTTTGTAAGAGTCACGGGGAGACTGGCTCCCAGGAGACACTTTCTTACTGAAGTGAGCATCTGTCTGGTCTCGAAGGCACAAACTGCCTTTGCGTGGCACTTTGTGGCCTTTCACTTTGTACCCACTGCGCTCTCAGTTGCACAGGGTGCATCTTCTCTGGGCACTGTGGCTGTTTGGAGGGGTTTGTGTTTTCACTAGTCTTTGATAGCAAATATTGCTGCTGCTGCTGCTGCTGCAAACCCCCAGCTGTGATGTCGAAGGCCCCTTTGTGCCTGGAGCTAACGGTGCATGAAAAGAGCGCTCGCCAGCTCTCTTGCTTGACCTTCATCTCAAACAGCAGTGGAGTGGAGTTACCGGTGTTATCTATCACGAGTCTTGAAGTGTATTAAATTCAAAATAGGTTAAGGTTCAAAACAATGACCAAAAAAAAATTTCTGTGCACAGCAGAGTTAATTTGGGATTTCTGTTGGTGTTGGTGACTGTGCCTTAAGTAAAAGACAGACTGTGAAATTTGTTTTTACCAAATTAGTAGAGTCTCCATTTTTCTTCATTTACTCCCACAGTTACAGCTCTCATTCAAGATGTCGGATGTGGGATAAAATGTATTGTATGTGTGATTTATGGCAGCTTAAGGAAAATGTGTGTTTATTGGGGGATTTTCTTCTTAATACATTTAGCAGCTACAGCTGTCAATCTTGTATGTGTATAAAGATGTAATACTGTATCCTGTCAAGACAGGATGCAGTACATGGGGCACAAGTTGCAGGCTGGAATATGATTGAGGAACTACACAGAAAAAGCTTAAAAGCCCAAGTTTGTGGTGGTGTGGCTGCGTGGAGTCACTGGCTCTTGTGTGGTGTGGCTCCACAGCTATATTCAGTAACTGAAACCAGTCCCTCAGTCCCAGTGTGCGAGACTTTCATTATGTTCTTTTATGATCTTCCTGTTTGCATTAGCTCCAGTAGTGTGATGTTGAAGTTCAATAAAGGGTGAAAAAACACGCTTCAATTTCTTGTTTGATGCCCCTTCCTTCCCTGGCCCAAAATGACAAAATTGCCTCCCCTTCCTTGACTTCCCTAAAAGAAAAAAAAACCAAAAAGGCCAAACCTGGGACTTGTTAACTCTAAAACATTTGCCAGATGTTTCAAATTAACATATTTCTCTCCCTTCTTCTCCTGTATGTGTTTGTACATCTCTCTGTGTGTGCAAACACATACAAAATGACTTCTGAAAAATTCTGTTGGCACTCTGCACAGCTGCTGTGGGCTGGGGGAGTCGTGGTCCTGGGGTTGAGTGGTATGTAGGAACAGCAAGAGCTGTAACCCGTAGAATGTAAACTTTAAACTTTTTAAAAATATATATTTATATATTTCTACTAGCAAAATATTTATATAGGTGCATCTGTGGGGAAAAAAAGGAGCTTTTGCTGCCGTATTTTATTTTGTTCATCTAGCCAGTAGAAACCATTCTGGAAATTTTTTTTGTGAGCACGAGTTGAGTCTGCATTCATGGGTCTTGTCCAGGTGGCTCTGATGACCATCTGTCCTTGGTGTTCCAAATGTGGAGCTCCAAGCTTAGTGTCTCCTGGGGGGGCTTCCCTGCCCCTGGCATGTACTGAGGGTGCACAGCCTGCGCATCCCTGACCAGACCATGGCACTGGGCAAGGGGCTGCTCGTGGGAGCTGCTTAGTGCAGCCCATGGAAATTTGGCCGTGAACACCATGGCAACAGAAATCCTGTGCTCAGATGGGTCTGTCTGGTGATGGCTTGGTACAGGACCATCCTTCTTCCTCCGGCAGAGTGTGTGCACAAGTTGCTGTCTTCTCTTGTGTAACTGCTTGTTCCTGGTGAAACCTGCAAAGGCAAAATGCTTTGGAAGAATCCAACCTGTGTAGTTGCACTGAGGAATTTATTTCAGTACTTCAAATAAAGCTAGAAATAGTTTAATTTTTTTTTTTTAATGACAACAACTTAAAGGCTCTACATAATAACTTAGAGAATAAAAAAAAATATAGAAGAAGCAGAGACTGCCCTTGCACCAGGGTGAGTAATCTGCGTGTCCACCAGTGCTGTTTAACAATGGGCATATAGCAAATTTCCTTCCTCTTCAGGTTTTGTAAACATTTTTTCCTTAATGTAAAAGGAAGAAAAAAAGCTTTTCCTTTCCTCTCTTAATCCAAGGACTTAGTTTGTTGTTAAATAGCTGGTCAGGAGTGTTTTGCTGGGTAAGAGGCAGAGATGTTTTCTGTTCCAGAGGAACAGTGTAGCTGAGTACTCCTTCCCCTGCTTTCCCCCCTTTAACAGCACATGCAGCCCTTGCAGCCTGTCTGTCCTACTCCAAAAGTGTCTGGGGGTGGACTGGGCAGGGCTGCTGGGGGCCAGGCAAGTGCCCACCTCTGCTCTGCAAAGGGAGTTCTGGCTGCTTCGAGGCCAAGATGAAAATAAGATTCAATACTTGCAAAACAAAGGTCCGGTCAGACAATGCTGCATTTCTGTTGCAGTACATCATGAGGGTATTATCTTGAGGAGCAACAAGGGACATTTTAAAGAAGTAAAAAGTCTTACTAAATATATAGAGAATTTAAGGCATTTTAAAGACCTATGAAAGCATTTTATATGGGAGTTGCTGGGGAGTTTCTCATTAGCCTGACTGTGAGGCCCCAGGGAATCTTGGCTGAATTGTCTGGGGCAAACAGAGCAAATTCTGTCTTCTCCTCAGGAGCCTGCAGACCTAAAAGCCTAATTTTTTTGTGTCTGCTTTTGAGGTAGCTGAAGGTATCTTGTTTTTTTTGTGCAGCTACATGTCACAGTACTGATCAAGAAAGAGTCTTGGAAATAGGGAACTGTGGACCATGGCCTCAGTGCTGGGGACAAATGGCACTGGGTTTGTCTCTGTGCTCAAGTGTTTGCAGAGCATGGGGGTTCTTTGCAGTGTTTGCAACAGGAAAGGCCTCTCAGTGCCCAACCATCCATTAGCACATAACATTAGTGTAATTCAATTATAACATTCCAGAAATCATAAAAATAAATTACAGGTTGGTATTCCCCGCTTTCCCCATTAGCTCCAAATTTCCTGTCCCTGCCACCGAGCTCGCAGCAGCAGCTGGGCACACATGTGAGGGACATGTTAACACAGCACAGCATGGGGAGAAAAAACAAAACACAACATTTTAGGACACAGATATTTGATGTTTTTCTGACAAGATTTCTCCTCCATGCTTTTTTTTTATACAGTACACTACTTTAGATTTTTAATTGCCTTCTGCAATTTCTTTTAAAGTTTCTCTCCTTTCAGGGCAAAGAAATGGGGAAGCAGCAGCTTTTCAGAAATGAACCACAAAATAAAGGAAAACCACCCTGTGGTCTCTCCTTTTCCTCTCTCTTATGCTTTGCATGGCATCTCCCAGCTATGTAAATCAAAATTTTCACTTGGTATCTCTAGAGGAGCAACATCTTGACACAATTTGGAGACTTATTTTTTCCGCAGGGCTACCAGAGCCCATGCTGGGGTGTTTTTAATGCTGTCTCTGCTGCTCGGGGCTCGTGTTGCCTGTTGCCTCCTGGCTGTTCCCTCTGTTCTCCTCCTCTTTCAGTCTTCTGATCCTGGTGCTGCATTGTCTGCTCCCAGTGTTGAGGGTTTCTGTTCTCCTCTGTTTTGTAGAGTTTGGTTTAATTTTGGCTTCTTGGGAAAGCTGGGATCTCATGAAGCAAACAGAGACGTGCTGCCACAAGTATTCTTGTCTTAACTTTTTCCCATTTTCTGCTTATTGAGATAAGTAACAGAAAATGTGTTCTCCTGCCTCACCTTTCCCCTTGGGGAGGCCTGTTTTGCCTACACAGCTGCTTGTCCCCTCAGCTTTCCTCCAGCACCCTGGGCTTGCAGGATCCACTGCCTGGTGCCCAAGAGCACCATCCTCACAGGGCCCTATCCTTTGTAGTGTCCCAGTACCCAGGGCTGTCCCTGCCCTCTGCCTGTGAGCATGGGCTGTGTCAGGAGCAAGTCAGGGAGTTCAGATGAGAGGGACTCCACAGACACAAAACTCTTTTTCTCTATTCCTACGTATATTGCATTTTTTCTCATTTAACTTCTAAATGCAGAATGCTGTAAAACACAACATGAAATTCTGGGATCTCTGCTGCAGAGCATTGGAAAGGTCAGTTGCAATTCAGAGGACATTAGAAAGCTGTTGTTTTGCAAGTACTCTGAAATTACCTGTGCTGAGTGCCTTCACAAGCTCAGATATCTTCTAAAAGCTGATTTTATTAGTAAATCAGTATGAGAAGATTCTGATTACACTGGGTAAGGATTTCCGAAGAAATAAATCTTTGAATTCAGCAAAGAACTTAAGAGACTTTGATAACTTTTTTAGTTGAATATTTTTTTAATATACTGTGAGATCTCAGCTGGTTGGCTTTGTTATGTTGGTTTTAAAAACGGCATCCTTGTCCCTGCATTGACCTGCAGGATGCAGCCCAGTCAGTACAGTCTGAAGTTCTCCAAATTTTAAACATCTGCTCTGGAAGCATCCAGAACCCAAAAAAATGCAAACAAGAAATAAAGCTTGGAATGTTTGCAGCTCAGGTTACTGCATTACCCCACTTATAATAAGTTGAAATTTTATTTTCCTTGGTAATATGTGGGTTTTTACGGTGTCACATTGTATCATGTCCTCTAGAAGAGGAAATAAAAATAATTCTCATTTCCTAATTATAAAATTTATTTTTTAGCATTAATATTTTACAGATAAATACTAATTTATATATATTTATATACATATTTAAAGAAAGTACTTTTGATAGTGTTTTATCAAACAGAAGATGAAGCGACAGAAAGTACCTGATACTCAGATAATGTCGTGGATGAACATCCTAGACAGGTGTAAGATTTTTGTAGCTGGGTAATACAAAAAGAAACAATACAAGTAATTATAAACCCTTCCCACATTCCTCTGTTTGTAGGAGCTCAGGGCACAACTCTGTTTCTGCAGTCACGAGGGCTTCCTGCGAGCAAGCCTCTGCTCCCAGCACTCCTGGGAAGTGGGATGTGGGGCTGCAGGAGGTTGTTGGCTGGAGTGACAGGGAGGTTCCTGGGGGTCCCTGAAGTCCAACCGACATCCCGCAGCTGTAGCACCTTCAGGGAAAGGACAAGTATAAAAATGGGATTTGTCGGCGCGCGCGGTGCAGCGCGGCCCCGACACGTGCAGTGCCCTGGGAACAGCCGCCCCGCCAATCTGCCCGCGCGTCTCTGGCGGAGCAGCACCGTAGGTGTTCCCCTCTTGTTTGGGGAGGGAATCTCCGGCAAGAAGGAGCGATCATCAGATGTGAACACAGCATGGGTGTCAGTATTTAAATTAGAAGCACACACCTGTGTATTACGGCGTTTCCTAGAAAATACTTACTATTAAAAATGTTAATTGGGAAAATTATAGTGATAGCACAGAGGAGGAGAATTAATTTCCATGGTACAAGAGGCGAGGAAAGAAAAGCTCATTTCAAAGTGAGCTGTCGAGTGCTCCCCCTACCCCATCACCCACCCCTTCCCCAGCCTTCTTAAAGCCAATGTATGCTGGAAAGCTGCTCTGCTTAAAGGAAGCTGAGCAAGTGTAGTGCAGCATGGCAGCATGTCATTGGTGCCCAGCTTCCCAGTGCCTAAAGCCAGCCCTCCTAATTGCTACAAGCTACATCCATAAAAGGGAGGATTTCTGCAGGCTGCAGGGTCACAGCCCCTGCCTGGCCTTGCGGATAAGGCCCCAAGGACTGGCGTGCACTGGGATGCCAGCAGTGCATCAGGACTGGTAATGGGCAGCAAGGGCTCAGTTGAGTCTAGAACTATCTCTGGGGTCATCAGGATAGCCTCATCTGAAATCTTGTGAGCTTGGTGTATGTGCTGGTGTGGGGCTGCTGTGGATTTGGGGATGTTCCCATAGGGGCTCCTGGCAGCAGCATCCTGCCAGAGATACAAACATGTCACCAGCATGAAGCGTCGCACGCTGATGTTGTGGGGTGGGCAGGGGACAACTTCCCCAGGGTTGCACCCCTGTCTTGCCAGGATTTTTCTCTGTGACAAATGGTGCTTTTTATTTAAAGGTGTGCCTGTTGGCACTTTATCTGCCAGGAGATTGTAACACTGTTTCATTTCCTAGCGCTGACTGAAGGAAGTCAATCACTGTCATGGGTGGATCATCAGGAGCAGCTTTCCTGGCTCTCCAGGGCTTGCTTGGTCTCCCCTAGGCATGAACATCCTGGTGAAGGGTCTGCCATCGAGCTGGAGTGAGCACTGGAGAGGAGGAAGGCCCAGCATAGCACCTTCCCATCTTCTTCATCCCTTCCTGTGTTTCTTTCAGTGGTGCTACCTTGTTCTCCCTTGCTGCCCAAGTGAAGGGCTGTGATTAGATAAACATTTTTTGTGTTTTTAAAGAGAAGTTGTGTCTGTTGTTTATGATAACTTTCAGGGGCACAACTAGGAGTAATGGGCTAAGGTAAAGCAAAGGAAGTGCTGGGCTGAATATCAGGAAACATTTCCAGGTAGTGGGATCTAATAGCCTGGTATTATCTTCCATTATTTTGGTAATTTACAAACTAGACTGGACAGAGTGCTTGAAAATACACTGTAAGAATGATCTTACATTAGTAGAGGGATGGATAAGATCACCTGAAAAATCCTTCTCATCTCTAATTGATCCAATTCTGCTGCACTTTGGATTTGCTAATCTGCAGATTTGAGCAGACAGAATGGTCAGGCAAATTGTGCTTTCTGGAGTTTATTTCAGTAAATATTTTTATGTAGGATCTCAAAGCACTTTGCAAATGCTAATTAAGCCTCCCAACCTAGTAGGAAGCCTCCCCTGTGCCACATATCCACACTACTTTGCATTATGCAGCATGCACAGTGCTGCAGGTTGACCTTCCCCAAAGGGCTCTGGCTTTGGGACTGATGAGCACTTGCCAGCCCATCTTGCTTTGAGTCATTTCTGCAGGTCAGTGGCTTTGCTTTTCCAAATCTTCCTTGCCTGGCTGGTAGGAGTGGGGGAGGCTGAAACCATGCTGCCGTAGGAAGCGATTGCAGTGGGTTTTACCTTTGTGAAAGCAGACAGCTGGAGAGTTGAACAAAAGTCTCCTGGTGAACAATTTCTTTGGTTTTCACAGAAACTTGTTCTCCTTTGACTGGTTTATACTTTGCAGTTGTAACTGGTAGCTCAAAGCTCCCAGCCTGAATAAATGTAGAACAAGAATAGTAGAATATATTATGTTGGCCTGTTGTTTAAACAAGAAAAATCAATAAAATATAATGCCACAGTGGTGGATCCCCAGTAATCATTCTTCTTAAGAAAAAACGAATCGTGGCAGTTGTGAGTATGGGGTTTTATAAACAAGGTTGTAAAAGAGGAAAAATAAATGGAATAAATAAGCTGCACTGCTTTGCGTTCTGCGCTGAGTAAGAACACTGATATGAAACTCTGCAGTGAAGAAATGCATGAAATTTATGATGCTTTGCCCAAAAAATCTTTGCTTATTCAGTACAGGAAACTAGAATCATTTGGGTTGGAAGGGACCTCTAGTGGGTCTTGCTCAACATTGACCTGACTTGTAAAAGTCTTGTAGCCTTTACCATGGTATTTTTGGTGAAATTGTCTTAAGCTGTTTGTTTATCGTGGACCAAGAGTCCAAGTGTTGTTACTGTAGTACAAAAATGTGTAGTAAACAGAAATTAAGGCCATGATAGAAGATACATTTGCATTTCTGTCATTTAGTGTCTAAAGTAGCCTTTTTCCAGTCTCACTACAAGGAATTACGATGTCACTGTCAAAATAAACCAAGCTCATCTCATAATCTTGTATTTGTTGTGTATAAATTCAAATGAGAAAACTGTTAAATGGGACCATTTATAATGAGATTTGAGATACCCTATAGCTCTCACTTGGAGACAAGTGACCTTTGTCTTCTTTGGGGCTGAGTAAGAGTGCGATGAAGATTTAATAGATGTGTGCAGAGACCTGGCAGGAGATTGGGGTGTGCGTGGAAGAGGCGCTCAGTGTGGCTTGCTCTACATATTTTTGAATTCCTCGCACTTGGGACTGGAGTGCTGGCTGTTAGTGTGTGCTGCTACCCGTGCCTCCTTTCTCCCTTGGATGGCTTTGGTGTTCGTTAGTAGAAATTATTAGACAGTCACAAAACACTAAAGAGAAAGGAAAAAACCCACACACTTTGCTTGGAAACAGTCTGTGTTGCATAAAGCTCTGACAAGATCAAGCCTCTAATTAAATTATCTGGCACGTGGGCAATTCTGTTCTGAGATCTGCTGAGCTAATGTGTAGCCATTAGCTCATACAGCCACCAAATCAGAAGTACCAAAGAGACAATTTACATAGGGCCACAGCGTGTTTTAAAAAATTCTGGTGAGTTGTGAAGCCTGTAATGTTAATTGCCAGTTAGCACATTGTAATTGCTGTAATTATTTGCAAGTAAAATGATGTAAGGGACTTAACATTGTACTTTTCTTTAGCACTTCACATGTTGGTGATCCACTAAATCTCCTACTTAAGAGTTTTGCTGGTTATTTTAAGAGCTTGACAGCCACTTGCTGAGGTCTGATCTCATCCACAAGCTTGCCATTCTGCCTCTTGGCTTTAATACTGAGCGGTGCCTCTCTGAAGTCTATATTAAAAAAAAAAAAAGGCAATAAAATAATAAATGCAAATGTCTGCTGCTGACCAGTGAGAGCATAGCCAGCCCTGCAGCCGGCCGTGCTGGAGCCCAGCTGGGAGAGAGCCCTCAGCACAAATTGCCAAGTCTATTGCCTCCCACCGCCACGCCGCGGAAGTGGGCCAAAAGCTCCTCCGTATGGGATTAAAGGGATGTGTAATAGATTAAAGATCAAAAATGTTAATTAAGAAATGGTCTTTTCTAATAAGATGCCTTCAAGGGCATGGTACCAAAAATGAAGCAATATCTCATTTTGGCAACAGCTCAGGGTTGTAATGAAGCTGGAGCAGGGAGGGTAAGGGGAGAAAGAAGGGACACCTCCTGTTCAAGGCAACTCCTTCAGAAGGGGTAAATCAATTAGCAGTAAAAATGTAAACATCTGAGTCAGAGTGACATTAGTCTGAATGCTGCTGAACAACGTGGATTTAGAGGTACACGTTTTAGCTTGGCCTTTCCTTGAGGATAAGTTGGTAGTTTGCAACTGATAAACAAGGACTCCTTCAGCTTACTGGTATTTAAGCATCAGCCTGGTAATTTGACTGAAAATAACCAGTCTTGTTAAAAGCTTTGATGCATTTGCAGTGAATCTGTTCAATAGATTTTAGTGATGTACTAATCTAAATATAGAAAGTTCACCACCTTTGTTGCTGGATTGAAATTTGTAGGTGTAATATTTGGGTAAAGGCTTATTTCTTTTAAGAAAAGGGGAGAGCCACCACACTGAGTTCTTGTGTTTCAGGCTCCTGCAGCAGGGGAAGTTTGTTTTACAAATAAACTGATATGCAAGTGTTACTTACGTGTTTCAAACCCTAAAGGTGCTTTTGAGAGCTGTGAAATTTTATTGCATCGTTATGACTAAAGAAAACACACATTTCCTTAAACTTGAGCATTCTAGTCAGTGAGTCCACGGTTACATTTTCTTAGTAAACTCATCACAACTTCAAAAGGAAAACTCAGATGTTTAACAGTGCTTTTTCCTTGTGGTAGAACGATGGGATTACACATGCCACTTCATCCACAGTTTCCCCTCTAAGCGCCTTGATGCTGCAAGCTGCAGCATTTCTGAAACAAGTTATTTGCCAGCATAAAATGGAGGGATCCTGTAGGCAAATTTCTTCCCTATTGGTTGGAAGTTTTTGCTTGGATAAAGAAAACCACTGGCATGATGAGATCTCCGTGTCGTGTGTGTATGTGTTTTAAGGCTCTGACTGTTGTTTGAACCAAAGCCCGAAAGAATTTTCAATTTGACAGAAATACGGTGGGAAGGCGCTTGCTGGTTGTGTCCCTCTGTGTGCATAGTGAGCTGGGGCTGAGTGAAGCACCCTGGCAGAAAAAGTCCTCTGACAAGGGTTTGAAATTTAGATTTGTTGCTCTATCTGTGTATATTTTATTTTAATCTATTGTGTTCTCCTTGAGAGGAGTGATGGTTTTCCCCTCAGAGGCTTTTGGACCCCTTGAGCTGGGCATAGTGTAGGCTTGTGCTTATTGGTATTCTTTAACTTGGATAGGGGCTATAGGTAATTTAAATGACACTAAATTCCTGTGCCCTGATTTTGTCAGATGAGTAAATACAAATGGAGATAGTGATTGTTTCCACTCACAGAAAGAAAATTGGAGAACTGTTTCTTTCTTATTCAAATAAGATGTTTTTGTGGTTTGTAAATGTATCGTTTTGACAGACTGATTAGTTCCATCTTGATTTCACTTATGGTTTTTGTTAAATGTGTAACTTGGACTTGAATTAGGATTCTCCCAAGAAGGGCTATGTCAGGCCATTCCTGCTGACACATCAAGGACGTACAACTGTAGCAACCAGAAGATCAGTGTGTTTTCCAGGTTATGAAGCTTGCTTAGAAGTCTCTAAGACAGTGTTCTGAATTGAGGTCTTCCTCTGAGTAATTTCTACAACATTAAAGAAAGATATCTGTAGTCTGTCCTTCTTTCAGTGACAAAAGGGAAGATTTCAATTTTGCATTGTTCATTTAATCAAATATTTGCAGAAGAATGGTCTGTTTGTAATGCTGTCATTACTTTCTACAGAGTGCGTGTCCATTATTGAAACTGAGAAAACGTGGGCTTAAACCTTGATACCAATTCATATCAGACTCTCTGTGATTAGCACAGAAGTCCAAAAGACCATTTATTCTAGTAAATGAATGAGAAATGTTCTGTGTAAAAAGCATTTGGCTTCTTTTCCTTGTTCATATTAAACAAAATACATTTATTGCCAAATTTCCACAGTAACATCCAAGAAGCATAAAGAAAATCAACAGGGTTAGCGAGGTATAACTGAGAGCAGCATTTGGTCTATAATCTCATAAAAGAAAGGTTGTGCAGTGAAAGTGTACTTTTTCTGATTAAGGTGAACTTCAGGCAGAAATCTTGCACAATTTTGTCATAGTCAGACTGGTAAAACAATTTCCAGACACGATGTTTGTGAAATCCACTTTTTTTTTCATTTTTTGTCTTTATATACTGTGTGGACAGACAGCTGCAGTGTTGAAGACATGAGGGATATCACTTCTGCAAATGCTCCTTGAATCTCAGGGTTTGTGTTGTGATGAAAAAGCATAGATGCTTCTGTGTAACAGAACTAAATTGCGTTTCATTTTTCACCCTTATTTCCAAAATGTGGTGCTCAGCATTCATGGTGTTGTGTGTGTGAAATTAAATAAGAATTGGTGTTGCTCTTGCTCTAAAATGATTTTTAAAAACTGGTGACTTTTTAGTGGGTTTTTTATGTAAAGAGGTTGTAAACCTGTTGTATTTTAAATGTCTTCCTGAGTTGCAAACAAACAAACAGCTACACCACAGGCACTGGAGGAGCAGCAGAGCCATCAGTGAACTATTAAATAAGAAAAGACATCGTAAGAGTTAAGTGATTTTTAGCTTGATCCTGTAATGAAATAATTTAAAACCATCTCTGGTTAATGAACTCTGCGGCCAGACGGCGTAACTGGCCAAGGATGTAGGGAGTGGAAGTGGTTTAAAAATAGACTGCTAGCTGTGATGGCTGTGAGAGCAGTGGAAGGATCCAAAGCAAACCCCTAACCCCTTTTGCTGCACCCACCGCGGGTTGTTGAAAAAGCCATTGAGTCAGATGAAGTTGTCAACTGTGCGTCTTCCTGCCAGTCACACAAATTCCACAACGTAAGGGGAAAAAGCTGGGACTAGGTCCCTGCCAGAAAAGTGCTTTTTAAAAAAAGGATAATTTTGTTACGGTTACTACTTTTTACATTGGCAAAATACATAGGGAATGGGGCTGCTACAGAGCACATCAACTAAATTAGGGTTAATTAGAAGTTCTCTGAGATAGCTGGTGCTTCATCAGCAACAAAGCAGCATGTAAATAAATCTAATTTCTCTCCAAATAAACTCTTCACAAGCTTAATTACAACAGCAACAATATCTCCCCCTTTTTCATTAGAGGGAGCGGCTCATTATGAGCAGTATCTGGTGAGGGCTATCATGAGCAGTCCAGAGCTGCCCCTCTCACAGGTGTCCTTCGAGGCCAGGAAGAAATGGAGGAACTTCCAGCGTATCTGGAAGAGCCCAATTAAGGTAATTCATGAGAAATTTGAGAAGCAGAAAGCACTGATGAAAAAAAAAAACCAACACCGCTATATTCTGGAGAGACTTTGTTAATTACTTCAAGTATTTCCACTATTTGGATTATTTGCCGTCTTAATTTCTTCACCTTTATTACTCATTTGCCAGCAAATATATGACCTTCGGGTTTTATCTGTCCTTTTTATTCTTTTTTGCCATCCTTCATTCTCATAGTAGATCCAAGGGCTCTGCCAGCTCCTGGTGCTGTGTACACTCTGCTGTCTCCTGCTCTGACACTTGGGACTTGCTGAATGAGAGAAGGGGTTGAGGGAGACCAGTCTTTAAAGTCATTTTAGCTTTAAGTCTTTTAAATGTCTTTTCACACTTTCTTTACCACATAGGGCTAGAAGAAAAAATGCAGGAAGACTATTAGGGAAAAAAGTGTTATCACTGGTAAAAGGATCACCACACTGGAGGACTAGAGCAGCTCACTGCTTATTCTAGGGATAAATAGCTGAAAACTTCTATCTAGAAATTAGTTATCACAGGGAAAGTGCAAACCTGGGTGCCAGTTTCAGCTGGGTGCAAAAGTGCTCTGCTGAGGGCTCATTCAAAGCGATTAACTAATTTCATTTGGTGTTTGATTCATTGTCCTCTGTGATTTTTTTTTTTTTTTTATTTCTAATACTGTGGAAGCCAGTGAATTCCTTATTACACAGGGTCACGTTTCAGCCAATCCTAAATTAATAAATGAGCAGCAGCAGAATAGCATGCAGCACAATTCTAACAGCATGAGCTGCACAGAAGTATATTTCACTTAGCTCCAATTTAAATACTCTGCTTTGCTCGATTTAATTATGTGAAATTACTGAATTAATGGCTTTGTCAAGTGAAACGTGTAGGACTTCAGAGTTTCATATTAAGGAGAGAAATTAGAAAGGAAATGTGAGGTACATTAATTTTTGCATGTGGGCTTGTTTTAAACACAAACTGAAATTTAACTGAGCCCACAGCCCAAAATCACTTGCTTTAAGCCCAGGGAAGAGAGAAAGAGCAGGAAGTGGCAGGAAACTTCCCGAGTCATCCCTTGTTGGCTTGTGGTGATCTCCGGGTGTATCTGCTGGGCAGGTTCAGTGTGTGTTTGTGTCGCGGCGGGTGGAGATGTACGGGGTACCGCAGCCTTCCAGAAGGGTCTCCAGCACGGAGCCGCTCGGTGGCCACCTCCCACGCACACACTCAGTCACGCTCACGCCAGATGATCCTTGCAACAGGTCAACGGCAAACTGGGAAAGGTCCTTCGTATGGGGCTCCACAGGAGAGGTTTATTTCAGCCACGCGTGCGAAGGGGACCAGGAACGAAAAACCAAGAATGATGGGGGACCCAGACTGATATACGGGGTGGTGAGCCAATGGTCTGCAGGCCAGGGGGTGGTACAGCGGTGCAGCCAGGGTACAGGGGCCAGTGGGGAAACATCGGGGGAGTGGGGAGGGAACAAAGGCCCAGGAGGGGGTGGGCAAGGGAGAACTTCCTGGGGCAGGGACGTATAAGGAAGAAAGGGGCAGGGAAGCCAACAGTCCAACTGGGGGAACAGAACCAGGGTACATGAGCGTAATGAAGCAAGGACCCTTAGAAGAAGCCGTTTCATTCTAGCTTTCTACGGGGGTGTCACAGGCTACCACATGTTTGTGCAGCAGGAGCTGACCAGGGGCGTGTGGGAGGGAAGGCTCTGTGAAATCCAATGGTTCTCTAATAACTTGGCCACCTGTTAAATGCTCTTTCCTGTGCTGCGTAGTATGATTTCCTTCTCTCTTTTCTGGTTGAGAATCTTGTTATAACAGTTGCTTTTTTTCACGTTCATTAACTGAGTTCTTTTGCTGTGGTTTGAATCCCTGCACCAAGACACAGTGCCCAGCCTGGTGCTTGGTTGTGCAGAGATGCACAGCGAGACCCGAGGGTAACGTTTCTGAAAGCTCGCAAGCACTGCTCTTCTGAAGCCATTTGGACACGTAGGTGCCTAACTCTCATTAATTTCCAATTTCATGGGTTTTTACTACAGTCTGTTGCCACTTGTGAGTATTAGGCCCCTGAATCACTTGGGCCACCTGCAGATGTCCCTCCCAGCCATAGCTGGAGCAGTGTAAAGGTACTGTTTTCCCAGTTTCTGCTCACTGTGCTGGCAGTGCCCAGCGTGGAAGGCTCCCCTCGCGCAGCAGCGTGAGCCTCTGCCAGCAGTAACTGCTTGCAGAGAGACTTGAGCTTGGGTTTGGGAAAATGTGGCTTTTTCCTCAGGTGCATTTGAAACACCTTTTTTTCCAGAGCAAGCCAGTTTTGTAGAGCGAAAGTCAGTGAGGTTTTTTCCTCCAAAGATGATGTGGGGTATTTGATTAGGCCATAAAACCCACAACTAAGTTGTGGTTCAGGTTCAAATCTCTGTACCCTGGATAAAAACAGGAGTTTTACCAGAGAAGCTAACTCCACAAACCCGGCCCCACAGAAGCCTCTCAAGCCTTTAATCACAGTTTTGAAGACTTCCAGGCACAGTTATCGCAGAAGTGGGTCCCTTCTGTGCTCCTTCAGCCGCACATTTGTCATTCCCAATGGAAAATGATCCAGGCAGGTTCTGAGCAAACCAAGACCCATGAGAAGGTCAGTGGAATAATTATTGCTTTCTCTAATTTGCCTCTGTGTATTTTTCTTCCTACCCCAATACGTTTTTTGCTCTTGTTCCATTTTTCCCCTCTGTATTGATTCCACCCCTTGCTTCCTGACAGTTTGCAGAGGGCTCTCTTACCCTCTCAGTCCTGATGGTCTGGGGTTTTTATAGGTATAAAAGGAGGAATATAAATGCCACCTGTAAGAGCCTACCTGTTTGTGTTGTGAAAGGCATTCCTTTTCAGCCTAACTTTTAAACAAATCCATATTTCAAGCATGGGAAAAGTGCATTTTGAATGGAAATATATTCAGGGACCTAAGAGAGTATTTTGTATGGAGGCCTTGCTCTGCTTACATCTTGCTCCTGTGTGCATACACTGAGGGCTGTACACTGAAGACACGAATTCTCCAGGACCAGAACTTCCCTGCAGAAAGGACAATTCAAAGTCCTGGACCCTATGTAGGAACAGTAAAGGAATCTGCATTTTGAATTAGGCAAAGGGGTTTCAGGTATCAAAATACATAGTGGCATTTATCACTTAGAGTAAATTACATCATCTGTAATTTTTCTCTCTTTGAAAATCAACAGGTTTATTTTAATAAAGAGTTCCAGCAGCTGCTATTTTGAGCAGAACCAGTCAATACCTTATTTTTGCATTTGATATGCAGCTGCAATAACAAGCCACATGTGAATTTTATTAAGCCTTCTGAATTTTCTGTCTGTTCAGGGAGCTATAGATTTAAGTTTTGCAGATATCTGGCTTTACTTTGAAGTAGAAAAGTGCCCAAACAATCAAAAAGCCACAAAAAGAAAAAATTAAAAAAAAGAAAACCGTTCACACCATTTCCTCAAAGAAAGGAAAGGGTTTGTCATGCCTATGGATTAAAATGTGATTAAGAAGTCCCGTGTTAGCTGTGAGTAGAATTCCGTAGAACTGCTGGAAACAGAACACTTTTCTTCAACAGAGACTTTAAAAACAATAAGTTGAGTTCTATTAAAGTATTCATATGCTTAGAGTTAAAGTGCCATTTTTCTTCTTGAAAAGTTACATGTATTTATTAGCGTCTGATGGTCAATATTATTTAGCAGTTGTATGTGAAAAAGTGAAAAGCACATTTTTATGAAGACGTGCACTTCTCTTTGAAGTTAATACTTGCTGTATCCTAATTTCTTTGTGTATATAAATGAACTTTATGTCTAAAATGCATGTATCTAAAATGGATTTTAGATCGGGTTTGATTTGAACCTCATTATTGGAACTGAAGGTGGCAGTTGCTCCCATTCAGATGCGTCTTAGGAATCTGGAAGTGGACAGCAACATCTTTTTTCAGAGGCAGATAATCTGTTGCATGGCAATCACACCTCTTGAGTAAGTGGATAGAGTCTTCTGCAGATGACTGTGGAGCAGTTTGGGTGCAAGCACGTTTCCTGATTTGGATGCCCCGGAGATGTGCAGAGCAGATCTACAGGGTTTTGAGGCTGTCCTTTCCAAGGAGGAGGCCTCAGTGTAAGAGAGGGGTGCTGCTCTCCTCGCAGCCCTGCAGGGGGTCGGTGTCTGTGCCCTGGCCCTGGGAGGGCACCCTGAGGGTGGCCATGGTCAGCACCTGGCCAGTGTCCCACAGGGCGCTGTTCCAACCAAACACTGGCACGCGCTGGGCTGCTCCGCTCTCTGCCTTCCGCTGCGTTCCCTAAAATTCACTTACAATGCTTTTTGTGTCGGGAAAGTGTTTACATCCCATATTTATCCCGTTAAACTGGCTGCCAAACGCTGAAGAGCTGATAAACACTATGTGCTGTTAACACTATAAAGTACAATCCCACTGCTGCTTGCATGCAAATAAATAATAATAACTCAGCTCTTTGTCCGCTTTTTGGTGTGTAAGTGCATTTGTCACATAGCATAGTAACATCTAAATCATTTTAGTAAAAGCACTAGAAAGGCTGAAACATTACCTGCAGCTATGATTAAGAGGAAATTTTACTGTTTGGTGGCATTTATGTGATTTCCTTATTTGATTTTTTTAAAAACCACTTTTAAAATGATGTGATGCTTAATCACTGTTGCTGGGTTTCACTTTTAAAAAATTTTTTACTGAGTTATTTCACCTTCCTAAGGACTGAGGGATTGGCCTGTAGGCTAAAAGTTACTGTGAAAATACTCATTAAATCTTTTCTTGCAGCCATTACAGACACAGATATCTTTTTAATGTGCTTGGTCAGTTTTGAGGCCACTATTTTTGTTACTACCCATAAATCAGCAGCAAGTATTTTTAGTGTCATCAGTGAAAGGTTAATAGAAGTCCGTAATTTCCAGACGTATCTCTTTTGATTAGCTACTCAGAAATTTCCTTAAAAAGGGGGTGTAAATTGTTCTACACCGAAAACTGGAGACTTTGTCTGAGTTCAATTTGTGCATAAATTGAAATTGTCTTTCTAATAGACGCTTTGGAAGGTGTGGGGTTGCCTTCAAGGTAATGATTTAAACATAAACTGACCCTTGATGAGGGAGCTGGAGTTTCAGTTTAATGTGTTTCTGCAGTTTTCCTTTGCCTTCAGTGCCTTCAAATTCCACACAAATAATTCCTTCATAACAAGTGCCTTTTCAGAAGATGTATGCTGCTGACAGTTAATATAAAATTATTGCCCCTGAATGCATTTTTGTAATTACTTCCCAGAGAACTGTCTTTGTGTTAGAAGACATTTCACACTTTAGTAACATAAGTGTTTGGGGAGAACATGAGTAATAATTACAGGCAGTCTTTCAGTGAAAATAAACCTAAAAATTATAAAAAAAGCTAATGTTAAAGTTGGTTAGAGACAGTGAGGAATTTATTTATCACATTATGTCTGTCTGTATATTTTCCAAGTTTAATAACCCTTCAGTAACTAAACTTAAAAAAGCCATAAAGAACACAGAAGCTGCTTTCTAATTTTTAAGCAATAATGAAAAGTGACATGCTACCAGAGACAGAATAAAGAAACTTAATCTGAATGCTCCTATAGGAGATTTGTGCTATAATGGAAAATGAAATGGCTCACAGTTTGATCAATAAAAAAATTAACAGCATTTATTAAAAGGTTTCTCTAGTACGTTGACTAAATGATACTATGGAAGTCTTGATCCCAGAAAACTGGGGTTGTAGGGTGTCTGTGTATGTGAGTGTGATGTGTAAGAATCATTGACTGAGCAAAGCCAATGGGTTTCAGGTTAGATGCTGGATGTAAATAGATGGTTCTAGAGAGCTTAGAGCCAGGACTGTCTGTATAAATTGACGTTGTTCTGGTAGTTGCTATGCACAGCCCAGCAGCAAGGTTGGATTTGCATGGAGGCAAAGATGGCAGAGTCTTGCTTTCATGGGACAAAACAGGGCAATTGTGTCTCTATAGCAGAGATAACTCTGTAGAGTTGTAGGTGGGCTCAGGTGGAAGCAAGGCACTGCAAGGCAAGAGGTTTACGTGTGTTACCCGTTCTGTGTGTGGTATCTGTGACTGCTACAGCAAAGGAAGTGCCACGAGCTGCCAGTCCTCTGCTGCGTGTTCCTGCCACTTTCCATGCCTTTAAACTCCAGGTAGACACTTGAGGTTTTCTTAAACTGCTGCTAATTTGTGAAAATTGCATCCTATGTGAAAGAAGATGGACATTTCCCTGAGAAGTGTTGGTGTAAGTAAGCTGAGGGAAGGCTGCTGAGAGGCAGCTGTGGGATGTGCAGGGCTGTCAGGATCAGTTCTGTGAGTGGTGCAGGGCTGGCAGAAGCAGGAGCGGTGTTGGCGCTGACACCAGTTATTCCTGGGATGCTTGGAACCCCTTTCTCTAAGAGTGTGTGTCCCAGCAGATGTAGAAGAGGTGCTGTACCCTACGAAATTAATTTTTCTTTGCCAAGTTGAAGAATGCTTAGAACTGTCCATTTATGTAGACATTAATATGATTTAATACATACTGGAGTGTAATAAGGCTTTGTTGTGAAATGTTATCATGTGCGCTTCCTAAAGTCTCTGACTTTTGTATATTTTATTAACACCGTTCACACAAAATAGTATTACTGGTATAACCTGTCGTTTATCCCATGGGTTATTATGCAGAGACACCCAGCACTGAGCACTCTCCCTCTTCCCTTGCCTTTCCAAAAGAAGCTCTTGTAGCCACCGTTGCTGCTTGTTGGTGGCGGCTGCTGTCAGAACCAGACAAATGACAGCTCGCAGAGGCTGCAGCGGCCATAGCCCTAGGAGGGCATGAGGAGGTAACAATATGCAATTTTCATGGTTCGAGGGTAGCCTTATCCTACTGTTCTTCATTACAGTACTGCAGTGAGATCAATTTTATTAAGTTGTAAGTCTTAGGAGGCCAACACCATTAACTACATGCTGGATCAAATAATTTTTTTGGTATTATGATTGTTTTTTTCCCCTCGTTGAGGGAAGGCAAGATCTGATGCATGGATCTCTTCAGCCTGAGAGAAGCATTGCATGGCGACTGAGTGCCAGCAGGATTGTGCGCCTGCACTTTGCTCGCTCTGCCCTGTCCTGAAGTCATCCCATGTGATTTACCATTGCATGAATATACTGTGGTGTTCCACGCATTATTCCTTTCTGGCTCTTTGTTTTTCAGCTAGGCACCTTTTTTCTTTACCACATGTGGTTTGACACCATGTGAAAGTGGTATGCTGCACTGCATGACAGAGCACCAAACCTGCTTGCCTTTGATGCACATAGTGACAACTTGATGTGTGGAATGAGCTGCCTTTGATACCTGGTCCTGCTCCTAGGGCTGGGATGCAATCCACGATTTCTGACCTGGTTTGCTTGGCTGGAGCAGATTTTTGGCACCTTTGTGTGTGGGTATGGTTGCAGAGGTTACAGCAGCTCACAGGAGGGCCCTGGCCCGTTGAGAGGTAGCACACACATATCTGCGTTCAAAATAGAAGTGTTTAAAAAAGTTTTTGAAATGTTGAGGAGCCACAGAGTGGGAGTACCCAGGAAAGGCAAGACTTCATCCTACGATGAAGATTTCAATTTGTTTGTGATTTAATTACTGAAACACTAGTGACTTTTTTGGCATTTGTTCATTCTTTGATCACAAGTACAGAGAACTTGGGACTGTCTTTGTGTGTTACAGTGCTAAAGACAACACTAAAATGCAACAAACCACATAAAAGTAGAAACCTCCCCCACACTGAATTGGCATTTGACAGTGAGCAAAACATTCACCAACGAACGTTTAGATTAGGCTTTTCCTTTAAGTCATTTGTCTCTTTTGTTCTCACTTCCTAATTATGGATGAAATTTCCTTTCCTTTTGTCTTGCTGGGGTAGCCCTGTGGCCGCGGGGCAGGGAGGCTGCACCCCTGGGTGGGCGCCTCGGGGCTCTGCTGAGCCCCAGGACGTGTCAGTTGTTTGCCAGCACCCGTCACTCCTCCAGCAATTAGCTTTTATTTCTTCAGTGCCATGTACTTTTATCACTTGTCCTGCATCTCAGGAAAACTTGGAGAAATAACCATAGTCCTTTGTGAGACCTTTGTTTGCTTTTGTTTGGACCAAGGTAGGGAGTGAAGAGATGCCTCTTTCCCGCTCTTCATTTTATGTTTTGCCTTCCAGCTGTCAGACGTGGGCAGTGCATGTGTGTGTAGATGTTTATGTGGTGCTTTGCAGAGTGTAGCTTTGCAGCCTTAGCTCTGTGGGGCTAAGTTGCTGGGACAGAAGGAGCTGCCTAGCACTGCCTCAGTGGGTGCCTGCTGAAAAGAAGCAACTCTTCATGGAAGCCCCGTAATTGGACCTATTTAAATCCAGGCCTGATCCTGCACTAAGTAGCATGTTCCTAAGAGCAGTCCTAGATTTAAAATAAATCCCAGCTTCAAAAAGTCCACAGGCTTAAAAAAAACACTAAAGAAAAGCCCCAGAAAATTTACTGGCACAAAGATCGAAAGGCTTGCCTGCCCTGTATTGTGTTGATAAAATAAATAATTTAAACTGTCCGTAAGTGATTCCTCAGATGAAAAAATAAACTGAGGTTGGTTTCTTTTCAATTTTTCTGGCTCATGTGTTGCAAGGTGTTACCCATTTCCAAGTGTTTCAGTGGAAATTGTAGGTAGGCATCAGCATCTTTTCCAGTGTAGCTCTGGCCTTGCTTTGCTTTCAGTCCTGCCCCACTAACCAAAGTCCCCAAAGCAGTTTGCTGTGGCTCTTGTGGCTGGGCTGTCACTGTGGTCCTGGGCTGAGGCTGTGCCATGCTGAGCTCCAAGCACAGTCCCAGCCTGGCAGCAGGGCCATATGTCCCAGGCTGACTGAAGCAAGTTGGAAATCTGCTCTTGACTTCAGTGAGGCCCAAGCTGAACGTGGTACATGTAATCTGTTTTCAAATATTTGGCTTTAGGAGTGTGTTGTTCCTGTAACAGAGCTGTTCTGAACACAGCTCAGAAGGCATTTCTACTGACTGCAACTTTCAAACTGGGCCTTTGGGAATTCACTTTTTCGCTTTGCCAAGTTTGCCACATTCCTTGGACCACCAGGTCAGGCAGGAACACTCCCAGTTCTTGCTATGTCTCCTTGGAAATAGTAGCTTTCTAGAGCATAAGCTGGCTTGTATAGAAAAACCAAGAGTCATTAACAACATTAACTTTAGTGGCAATTAGAATAACATATTCCTGACTGTTGGCCAGATTGTTTAGGTCATAGGGTAAAATATTCTTCTTGTGTAAAGCCCTGTAGGCCTTCCACTGTGCTACAGGGGAAAAAAGGGGGAGCAAAAAAAAAAGAAAAGAAAAACAAAAAAGCCCCCCTGCCCTGGTTCCTGACATTGCGGGTAGTGAGGTGTAATTTTAAGACTGATATCTCAAATTGTATCTTCTCTTACTCATAAAAGAAGATTGTTAGAACCACCATTAGGTATGGCAGGGTCATTTAAAAATTACTCATAACACTGAAGTGTTACACCCTCAATTCATCAGTGATCGTTTATCCTGATCATTTATCCTGGTGGTGCCAGCAGTTCCCTTCTGCTGGCATTTGCCCACAGCCTTGTGCTGAGCACACCACACTGGTGTGACATGAGTGCCCGTGGTGCCGTGCTGCCCTCGCAGTGGTGTTCGGTGCACAAATTCCTCCAGGTTGGTAACTGTGATTATTGCTAATTTTTTAAGCATTCTAGATAGAAACTACTTACTATTGAATTAAGCTCACTAAAATCCAAGGCTCAAAAATCAAATCTTAAAAATTAGCTATGTCAATAAATGCATTTATCTGTGCTTGATGCCACAAGGCAGCCACTGATCTTTGGAGACTGCAAAAGGTGCTGTTGGCTCTGGCAGCCAGGAAGCCCCTTTGCTTGGTGGTGCACAGACATGTCCCCTCAGAGCCAGGCCCAGCGCCAAAGCCACCCCTGCTCCTGGTGCCAGCGGCGCCTTGGCCTCCTGTGGTGACCCAAACCCCTCCGGCAGCGTGCTTGCACCCAGGGCTGAGGTGCTCCTGCAGTTCTTGCCAGCAGGAAAATTGCAGGTTAAATTTGTGAACTGCTACAGCAGAGCTCTGCAGAAATGAGTTCCCGAGGAATGCTCGTGGCCTGCTGTCCTCATCAGGGAAACTGAGCTCATTGCGGGAGCAGCTGGGCTGCGTTTGAAGCTTTTCCTTGCTGGCTGGACCACCCATTCCCATCACTGCCCTGGTTGTTTTGCTCCCCTGGGCAAGGAGCGAGTGTCTCCCCAGGGTCGCCCGCACCCCACACACCCTGCTGGCAGCCTGTGGTCAAAAGAGTAGAGACAAAGGTCAAAAACCCAAGAAACACCACAGATTTTTCTCAGCAGTGTTTGGTATTCACGAGACAAGCACCAAGTGTGCAGCTCTCCACAGAGGAATCTGGAGACCGTGTTGTTTGAAGGACAGTAACACCGAGGTGTGGCAGACATGTACAATTCCTTCAACTTGCCAAAACCAGAAAAAATCCCATTGTAAAGCAGTGTTGCATTTGCTAAATAATTCTGCAAGCTTCACTCTTGTGTTATTTGACATACAGCTCTGTCAAGCAACGACGCTTTTGAGAAGTTGCCTAGAGGATCAGATTTCCCATTCAACAGGGAATTAAAAAATGTTTCTGGAATTTTGCTTTGCAGTCAGAATCTATTTTCTTATCTCACATTGTTCAATTTATTTTTCCTAAAGCAGTGTGCTAAATTATTTGTTATTGTTGGACTCAGTCGAGCAGCTTTATCCCTAGTGTAGTCACGAAGTATTGGAGTAAAACCAAGGATGAATTTGTCACAGTGTACTCACCAGATCAGCTGGTCTTTAGGTTAACTCTCAAAAGACAGAATTTCTGCTAAAAATATTAGTGAGGGTCTCTTTAAATCTCCCCAAAGTTGCCTAAAAGCTTTCTTCTTCAGGTTGTGGCGAAGTCGGTTCAGAAGCGCTTCCCTGAGGCCTTTGTCAGCAGGCACCATGGACACAGGTGCCAATTCTTTAGCTTATATTTATATACTTGGACTCTTTTTATAGGTTTCTGTCATAAAACTGCAGAGTTGACATTCTGATTTATTAACTATCAAGTCTGCAGGACATACAGGCTTTAAAAAGATTGAATGAGCTAAAATGTTTGTGATTGCAGTCTGGAATGAGACACTGTATAAAGGTGTGCCAAGTAAATATGACAAAATGTAAGTGATAATTTGAATATGTACATTAAATGATGTGTGAAATAAAGCAAAGCTAGCATAGCTCTAAATGTGACTTATTATTTGGTGAAGTAGTAGTATACGAGAACCAGAACTGCAGGTTTTTTTCATTACAAGACATTTTTATTTAAGGAAGAGTCTATAAAGCATGAGGTTCAGCTAGTGGCATTTTATTGAATAAACATAGTACAGATGATGACTTACAATATGGAGTGCTTAGTGAGTGATACTTTTTATAACTAAATCCTTAAATTCATTACTGCTGTGTAAGTGGCATATCTGATTTGTTAAGATGAATACTATATCTCGCCTTTAATGGAAATTTCGTAGTAGAAAGGTATGTATAATTTAGCAGTAAAAGAATCTGAAAATGTGCAGATCTGTTAACTGCTAAGAGGGATGCTGTGACACGCCACAAGCAGGCACTGATTTTTAATATTTCCATTGCAATTGGAAGGGTACGTCATGTTATGAGTGCTCCATGGAAAGCTGCGGAGTGTTTTACACCGGTTGATTTATGTTACCATGCGCAGAGCAGAAGATGGTATGAAATGTGCTCTGGCT
Source organism: Edolisoma coerulescens (assembly GCA_013397115.1). Classification (NCBI taxonomy): domain Eukaryota; kingdom Metazoa; phylum Chordata; class Aves; order Passeriformes; family Campephagidae; genus Edolisoma; species Edolisoma coerulescens. Next base: position 1,608,997 of record VWZW01000978.1, on the reverse strand, counting down.
GGGTAGTGGTAGCAGAGCTCTACTAATGTGTGTGTCTGAATTGCAGTGCTTGTGGTAACCAGTTTTCATCTTTAATAAATTTTATTTTCAGCTTTGCTTTGTGTCCTCAGCATTGGTTGTCCTTAATCTTTTCCGTGCTGATCTAATTTTAGAAACAATTCATCTATCTGTTTGCTGGTCTCTCCTTAGTGGCTTAAAACCCAAATGCATCGCAAACCAACAAGGTGGCATCTCCCTCTTGCCTGGCTGAGAGCAGTGCCTGGGCTTTTGGGGTCAGCCAGTGTGCAAGGATCTCTTCTGCTGAGAGAGTCTGTGGTTCTGTTTCACTTTCTGGATGACTTCCCAAGTGTTCCCATCATACCGACAGGGTGTATTAAGAACGTGAGTGCTCGTGGAGGCAGGTGAAATAGTGCAGGTGTAGCACCTGGGGCTGTATCACCTGTGTTGGGGAACCTGTGTGCAGAAGAGGTGGAGGCAGCTCTGTTTCAGCTGCTCACCAAAGCCTGGTCAGCATGGCTAGTGTGCCTAATGGATGCTTTCCCTGCTGAGAGGGCAGCAGGGACTTAGAAGGGAATTTTCAGCTCTGCTGCCTCTCCAGAGACCCCAAGTGAGGGTTGTCGCAGTGCTGCATGGACTGGCTTCAGGCACGCTGGGTGTCCACTGTGGCCAAGGGGGTGTCCTGGAAGCAGGAGGATGTGGCTGCAAGCTCATCTCTCATGAAGGGATAAGAGGGTGTACTGGGGGGACTGAGCAGCTGTCCTGCCACCTACCCCATGGCCAGTGGAGAGCCAGCTGCCCCCTGTGTGGAGCTGCCACCTGAACGGCCCTGGGGTGCTCAGCTCCCCACACTGGGGAGTTTCTGGAGCTGTCAGAGAGCTCTGTCTCCCTGTGCACAAATGCAGATAAAAACTTGGGGGGTTGGCAAAGATATATGTGCTAGCCCACACTCCAGCCACAGACCAAGATAAAAAATATCTGAGAGACCTGAAGGTCAGATGCAATGTGTCTGCTCTCAGCTAGGTCAGCACAATGTCAGGCTCATCTGCCCAGCCGAGTGCCTCTCATTAGTTCAGCAAGACCTCTCATGTCCTGGGGTACGTGTGTGCTTAGGGATATTCAGCTAGAGCATTTTTTTCTCTTGTTGTTACTAATATTGGGGCTTGGGGGCGGTGGGAAGAGGAGAGCACTGAGAATTAAAATTCAGCACATGCCTTTTCTTTGCGGGCTGTAATTAATCTTGCCAATTTTTAAAGCTTTGAGAATCTGGTTATGTGATAAAACACTAACAACTTTATATGACAAAGTTAGAGGCTCCCGCTACACACCCACCAGAGAAGATTAGGAGAGAGTGTTTGCAGGATTCGCACTAAGCAGCAGAGAATACAGTTGAGAATTGTTGCACCACATGATATAAAAACAACATTAATATAATGAAAGGTGTCGGGAATAATGTGAGAGCGGCTGTAATTAAATGTATCTTAATAAGCGCAACATCCTTCTCAAAGCTCTTATTTTTCAGACCTCTCAAACTTAGAGGATGTTCTTGCTGTTGGCAGGTGGCCTGGGAGGAGAGCTGGAGAGCGAAGCGAAGGACAGCCGGGCCCTGGAAGAGAGGAACAGTGTGACGAGCCAGGAAGAGAGAAATGAGGAAGATGAAGACATGGAGGATGAGTCAATTTACACCTGCGATAACTGTCAGCAGGACTTCGATTCACTGGCAGACCTGACTGAACACAGGGCACACAACTGTCCTGGAGGTAATGTTAAACTAGCTTTACAGTTCTGACAGGTGGTTAGCTGGGTAATTGGACATAGCAACAGCTTGAGGCCTCAAGTGAGATTAAAGAATTAATAATGTAATTTTACAGTTAATGTAATTTTATTGTGGTGCCTTGGGTAGCCTTTGTTCACTCCTTTAATAAAATTAAAATAAAAGCAACAGCTTTCCAATTGGAATCTGTCAGTAATTATGTTAGACAAAAATGTTGTGGGGTTTTTTAATGCTAAAAGTTTCAGGCAGGTATTTTTCCCTCTCTCTCCAAATGTAGGAAGATTAAGAAAGTTAAATGACTGAAGTGTGCAAAACTCCCAGGAAAAAAGGCCTCTGAACCCTGTAAAAGAACACGATGATTCCTGAGATTAAAATTCATAGTGCGAGTTCTGTAATCCCACCCTAAAAATACAGCATTCTCCCTAGGTTACTATTACATTGCCTTTTGAATTTTATGGAAGTGAGGATGGCATCAGCCTACGCCGATCTTGATTTTACTTTCTGTAAAGTAAGAACAGGCTCAGAGCACCGGTGTGAACAATTGCAACATACCTTGCTTTTCCAGGGCTGCCTCTGCATGGCCGGGGGTAGCAGCAGGTACTCGGCAGAGCACGCTAAGCCGATTTACAGGGGTAGGAAAATGCTGTGCAGGTTTTACCAAAGATTAAATAAAATCTTAGGAGGGGTAGTGCAGAATATGTTCATATGTATTTAAATCAGAGATTCTTATCTTTCACCTTCCCAGAGTTGAATACTCTGCCATCACTTTTCCCTCCACACTCGTCTAAATTATTTTTAGGCAGTTGCTGTTATGGCAGACGGGTAGGTCAAGGCTGGCAGAAGGCAGGAGGGTTAGTTTCTCCTCTGTTGCAGCAGTATCCCATCATCTTTCCCCTGAGTGCATATTCCTCCTGGCCACTTAATTTGTTTTGTAATTAGTCTATGTTTTCTGCTCTCCTTTTTGGGCATAAATAAAATGATGCTCAGACAAGAAAAAATACAGGGAGTGGAATACAGCAAGGGAGGGAGGGTCAGGTGGAGGCTTTGGCTTGGTCTGACTCCCACCCCAAGAGCACCTTCCCTTGTCTCTGGCTTGCAGAGGAGAGGAGCCCCTGCTCTTGTTCCCATCTGCTTGCTGGGAGGAAGGATAGAGGGATGTTGGGGCTTTTCCCCAGCCTGCAGCTGGGTAGAGATTGCAATCCCAAGCCTGCCTGCCCCCAGGGCTCCTTGCTCCACACTCTTATTTAAGCCCTACACAGGCTGCAAACTTGAAGGTGCATAAAATTGAAAGGCCACTTCTTGCAGGGTAATTTCCCAGCCAGCTGACAGCCACAGCACTGGCCTGAGACTTCTGCACATGGCACTCTGCTGCAGGGGAGTAAACAAGGAGACGTAACTTCCTCTTCAGAAATGCCCTTGTTTTCCAGACTGGAAGGCGAAGTGCACAGCCCGTGTGGACATTGGTCATTTCCAAGGGAGAAGCGCCCTGCACGGCTGCTGCTCCATCACTGCCCGCTCTCCTCAGTTGTGCTGGGACAGCTGCTCATGGTGCTGGGGGTGAGCCCCCCAAAAGGAGGCTCCTTTTAGCCCAAATGTCTGCTTGGATCTGGTTCCCTGTGTGGTCCTCAAACAGCTGTAATGGCACAACTGGCAGAGTGGAGGGGGCACTGCTGATGGGGACTCCAGAGGAGGAACATAAGGTTACGACAGGTGACAGCAGTGCTATGAAAAGTAGCAATTTTTTTCCAGAGGCAAATCTGCGTTAAAACATAGCAACCTAGAGATTTTATTCATGTAAATTCAGTCAGTGTTTTCACACCTCAGGTTTTTTTTATCCCCAGTGTAGTGTTCTGTTAGTGAGACTAAGAAAAATAAATTATATTTTTAGGGATATATCAAAATAATTTGTCAGTATTCCCATTGCTCTTCTTGATTGCAGGTAGCATAATCTTGTCTTCTTTTACTGTCTTCGCATGTGCTGATGATTTACAAGGACATTTTGTCCCAAAAAGGCACCATATAACTATCTGCATATACATTAAATAAGTGCTAATTATCTCCATGTGAGGATAATCCTTGTTCCAGAGCAAGAGTGTCTGTCTTCTATTTAGTTTAATCTAGTGTCCTGAAGTGATTTTAAGTAAATAGGAAGATTGCACTCGTATATTTTGGAATGAGAATGTTTCCATGAAGACAATGTGGAATATTGCTTGATATTCACATATCTTATCTTGAGGAAAAACCAGCCCTTTCAGATACACCAGTTTGATACATGGTCTGATAACCATGAGGATTTTTGAGGAAAGCATGCAAGTTGTGTGTCTTTGTTCAGTTCATCTGAAAAGACTTGCAGCATCTGGCTGAAAATCTGAGGCCACATTAGAAAGTGTGTTATATTTAAAGATTTTACCCTACAAAAAGAGCTATTTGCCTGTGTCCTTAGTTACCCTGCACTCCTTTTGCCTGTGATGCCTGCCTGACACACCGGAGGTTGTAATGCAGTGCCTGACCTCTTGGCAAGCTAGATTTTCATGTCTTAATCTGAAGCAGGGCTTTCAGTCATGTCTACATGGCTCCAGATCAATACAGGTAATATTTGTAGTGATAATATCACCAGGCTGATAATACAACATAACTAATGACTTCCTTTGGGATACTGAAGTTAGGAAGGTATTGTAGCTCAGGAGTGTTGCAGGATTACAGGAGATCACTCCAAAGAACAGGATAAACCATCTATTTCACTGGAATCCCTTAGAAATTCATTACAGCGTGCTGAAGTTATAATACAGTTTGAACACAGCTGCTTTGACATGTAAGGAAGTAACAAACAGCCGTTCCCCCCCTTGCTTTTCCATGTATTTCAGACTTGTTTCTTTGAGGACAAAACACTGCTGAAATCTAGACATCTCTGGTAGCATAGATGCATGGCATTCCTTTTGATGTCAGTGTAGTAGAGATGTTCTCCTTCTGACAGAATTAGGTGCCTTTTATACCTTTTGCTCATGACTGATGTCTGTGATTGCAGGTTGTAGGTTCCCAGTGTCTACAGGGATCTGAAAAGGCCCTAAATGGGGGCAGCTTGTACTGAAAGAACATCACATTTCCTTACTGGCTGTGTCTTCCCTTGTTTCCCAGCTTGCCCCCACAAACGAGCTCTCCTGCAGCAGTCCTGGAAACAGTGCCTTAAACAGCAGCATCTTGGAAAATACTCTGAGAACAAATAAAAACACCTAGTGTATGCACTGGTTGTGTTAAGCTTTTAAAATTACTTTAAAACTCACTGGTATCCCATATTCCCTAAACTAGAGAGGACTAAGTAATTGCCATTGGCATCACAGGCAGCCTTTTTTATATGTGTTTTTGCGTGCTGCTGTTACAGTGTAGGTGTAGCACGATGCTATCTTACAGTGTTAGTGACAAGAGTAAAGAACTACACGAGGATTTACAACTTACTGTGTCCTACAACAAGCAGCAGAGGCTCCCTACATCAAGCAACTATTCTGTGATATATCATTGTCTGGTGGCTGGTGCCAAGCGGTTTGTTGTCTGACAAAAAGTGGCTAGAAAGTCACAAGCTTTGTCATTTTGCTTGTGTGTTTTAATCCACCTGCATTAGTCTGAGTTTAGCTCCAGTATTTTATTGTGTTATTTTTGCTTCGTCCACCCCTTTCTTCCCATGGGTCAGAATAGTCTCAGGTAAACTTGTTTCTTCAGATTACCAAGTGAATGTAGAGTGTTTTAAAGCAAATTAGCACATCAATGAAGCGGACAGAAGTAGGTTTTGGCGGGGTCTCTGAGCATTTCATGAGGTCCTCTTCTGTTGTTGATAACTTTACAGGTTGTCTGTTTCAAACAGCAGCAGAGCTATATATGGATATTGCCAGCTTGGAAGCAGCTGATTTTTCTAAACTACTGTACGGTAGGAACTAGTTTATAATTAAAGTCTTGCAGTTGCTCCTTTTAAATGCCCTGTAACTTGTACACTAGGCTTACGTTTGAAACGAGGTACTGTAACTGTTTCATGCTAGTGTATAATTTTGCATTTTCTTATATTTCACCTGCTACAAGAATTGTAAATGCCATGCAACCGTATTTGCGGGATGCTTATCCAGAAACACATATACAGCAGCTTGCCAACAAGTGACGATGTCTCATGAATGTTTTTGTCAGGTGGCACTTTCTACTTCCCACTGACAAAGAGAGATGTCTTATATACATTTCCAAAATTAGCCCTTCCCAAAATTGTAATCTTTGGTTGCACCTCATTGGCAAGTCAGAGATTTTTCTCTCTTTTTGCTGCTGCTGTTGTTACATCTTTAAATTAATGAATTACTGATTGTCCTCCACAGAAGAAACTGAAATACAGTTGTGAAAAAGCAGTGTGGAAACTTAATTATACACCTAGTTTATACAGCTGTGTCTCTAATGACCTACTGGCCCTAATTACTGTGTTGTGGCTCAGTCTGAGTGCTCTTGTCCTTGCCAGAATTCTGCTCCTTTCTCTTAACCTGACTAGTGTTTCAAGCTTAAAAAAATAACAAGTTTCCTTTTTTTGTTCTTTTCTGCGTTGTCGTGCTGAAATGCAGTTTCCCTTCTTTCCAGAGGTGATAGCAGTGTTTTAAAATTGGCACCAGAAAAGCTCAGTAATATCACAAACTGTAAAAACATGGATTTTCCCTGGAGTCCTCAGTTCTTGCTGTCTAGATCTGAAAATGGGCACCGGGGCAGTGTTTTTATTGTCAATCACTTGGAGGGCTCCAAGTGCAGATTCCTGTCCTTAGTTTGTCACAGACGTCCCCTCTCCAGGTGCAGGGACAGCACAGGGCTCCCCAGGGCTCGGCAGCCGCCTTGGCCACAGCCCAGGTGCTGCACATCTCCCGGCAGTCAGTATTTGTGCCCTCCGTGCTGAGAGCTCTGAAACCCCACATTGTTGTAGGGGTACACGTGGCTGGGTGCTCTGGGGTCTGGCTGCCCTGACTGCTGTCACCACACAGGTGATGTTTGAGTTTTCCTGGAGGTTCCCATTCCCAGCCAGCCTGCAAAGAGGCTGTTTCCAGGACTTCTGCTTGCACGTGCCAGAAAATCAGTGCACTGATAAGGAGCTGTGCTGACTGGCTTTCCGTGCAGGTGCTCAGTGAAATACGTATTAATCGTGTAGAACATAGAGCACATTCCCACAACTGAATTGGGATCTGAAGACAAACAGAAGCACAGCTGCAAATTTCACACAGGGCCTACAGTGCCCCTGGCCGTGCCGAGGTTTCGCAGCGCGTCCCGTGCAGTGCGTGCTGAGGCACCGGCGCTGGCTCTGCCCCCGCACGTGGCAAATGTGCCTCAGTGTAGCGTGTCGTGTGTTGCCTACGTTTGACAAAGTCGTGCAAAGCGTTGTGCTCCCTAACAGTGCTGCTTGCCCGTCAGCTCGGAGGGTCATCCGCAGGCGAAGGTAGGTGACAGCCCAGGGCACGCGGCCCCGTGCTCAGCCCCTCGGCACGGCGAGGTGTTAGTGGGGCTGAGCCTCAGCACTCGTTTCTCGGGGCTCTGCTGGATTTTGCAGGCATGCCAGTGCCTGTAAGAATTTGTGGTGGGGGCACATGCGGATTTCAAACAATGCCTGCTCGCCATAAACACCCAGCTGGGGATTCGCTTTGCGGCCTCACGGAGGGCGTCCCGGAGCGGGGCCGGCGGCGAGCCCACGGCAGATCCGCAGCCGCGCGGGAGCCGGCGCACGGAGCTGGGCAGTGTGCTCGCTGATAAGAGTGTGCCAGTGCGCCGGGCGCCATCCCCTGCAAATCGCCACGGCCACCTTTGTGCCGGTCCCCCTGGGGATGGTGGCAAGGGAGGCAGCACCAGGCACTGCGCGTGCAGATAGGAGCACTGCCAGCGCGGCTGTGGGCGGCTTGGTTGCATGTTACCAAAACCCCTGGCAGGAGGGAGGTAATGAGCCGTCTCCACCCCTTTCTCAGCCCCCACGTCGCCAGCAGTCGCTGTGGATGGCCTGGCCGTGCATTCTGAGGCTGCACAAAATTTCTTAGCAATGATGATGTCTTTCCTCAAGCAGCATATGTTTTTCACGCAGGAAGACCATTTTCCTTGTCATTTTTAAACATATGGCCCAGTGAGGAGCTGAGGATGACAAGTTAGCCTGCTTGTATTGGCAAGGGACTGTTTCATTCTTGCTACTTATAATTGAGTTCTTTTATCTGCTTTTATCTAGTTCAAAAAGTAGTCTGCAAGGTAAGCACAGGTGTGCATGGAAAAGGATAAATGAGAAAGTGGGTGCATGTTTCAAATGAGGCCTCTTAACATGTGTTCTTCAGATAGCCTGAACAGGTTGCCTCTGGCTGGCTGAGAAGCCAGTCTCTTCTCCTTTGCTGCATCTGCAACAGAGAGAAGCACAAGGACCAAAGCACCCCAAATGCTGTGAAGTAAGAGCTGTGCCAGCCATGAGAGCTCCTGTGTACAGCAGGAGCTGCATTTGGGAGCTGGAGCCTGCCCAGATCCCCCTGCACCAGCTCAGGCCTCACACAACCCTTCTGGGGCACCAGGGGTGCCGGAGCTCCAGCTCCCCTTCTCCTCCTGCTTCGGATTTCTGTTTGCAAGGGTAATTCATTGCCATAGTACAGCAGAGGGAGGATTGTGGGGGTCTACATAGGGCAGGTTTGTTTCTCAGCATACAGAAATCTAAGTAAATAATAAATGGGTTTTATAAAAATAAAAAAAGAGGAGGGAGGGGTTTCAGTGGAAAGGGTTCTTTCCCAGGCTGGAGCCTGGTGAGTGCTGCAAGAGCAGCTGTGCCTGCAGGAAGGAGGATCCCTGTTGTCACAAGCAGGTCCTAGCATGCAGGGGGTTGTAGACAAAACCCAGTATATGAAACTCAATTCAGAACTGCAGTAAGGATAGCTTGGGGACTACAATAGGTATGTGCTTGTTACAAAGTGGTCTTTAATAAAGACTTAGAGAGCTGGATGGAGGATGTGCTGGGGTTGTCCTGTCTCAGATGGACAAGAGCACAGATTATTTCTGGCTAGGACACTGCTGAAGGGCACACGTTGCCTTCCTGTGGGTTGTTGAGGGACAAAACCATTGGCCATATCAACAGCCTTGGCAGATTCAGAGCCATTGAGATCTTCAGACTGCAAATGTAAGCAATGAAAAAGAGGTGCACTGAGAGTGTGGGGTTTTTTCCTGATTTCTTCCCCTATCCCTTCACAGACAATTGGGTAAGTACTCTTCATGTAAGGATGGCTATACAGAGCCAGCCTGATGGTCCCATCATGCTGTTTCCCCAGAATGTTTTTCTAGCTGTCAGCAAACTTATCTGAGCACTTTGTGGTGCTTTTTATTGAAATTATTCAGACAATCTTCTTCCATTAATTTCCATTTTGAAGCGCGGTTAGCTTTTGCTGTGGTGGGGACCCAGAGTTCAACTACACATTGGGGAAAGCATCACCTTTTGTTCACTTCAGTTTTGTCACCTGCTTTCATTTGATACTCTCTGGCCCTTCTGGTGAAGGAGACAGTGAGCGATTGCCCCTTTTCCACCTTCTCCATCCCATCATGCCCGAGCAGACTTCTTTTGCTGCTCTCTCCACTGTCTCTAAATCCCTATTTGCAATCCTCTTATTGATACCTTGAGTCCCTTGACTCAGAGTAAGAGACAGGGCTGTGGTGAGGCATGGCTGATAGGAGAGTGAGGGGGTCAGCTATCTCCTCCATCACTTGTGCCAGTGGTCACGTTGGCATGTCTGTCCTGGCTCCCAAGCAGGAGGTGAGGGATAAGACTTGTCCTAGTGTGAAGACCTGGCAGGCAGAAAGATGGTGTCTGGCCATGTAGGGGAAAAACAATTAAGACTTCAATGTTTATTAAGAAAAAAGCAACCAGCAGTGCATTTCAAGCACTCATCACACAGCATAATTTTGCTGTTGGAAGTAGTGGGATTAAACAAGTGTTTCTAATGTTGATTTCTTTGAATTTGCGGCATATAATTTAAAAGAAAATCAATTAAAAATGAAGGAAGTGTGTGTACAAACATTGTCAAGAATTCCAATCTTTCATTTTTTAAAAACAAGCTCTAGAAAAAAATCCCCACAGAAGTTCTGTAGTGCATATTTGAATGCTTTTGTTGTAGCCTCATTAAACTTGGCTTGTCTGCAGATACAGCTGGCATGTTATTAACTGTGCTCCAGGCTTGGGGAAGCCAGAAAGCAGCCTCCACCCCCTGGTGCCGGCTGGCTTTAGGGAAACGTGCCAGCATGGGTTGGTCCTCTTCAGCTGGCTGGCTGTGGGAGCGCTGGCTGGAGCATCTCGGCATGGCCCCTGGGTGCGGGAGCCCGGGCTCGGCCTGCCTGGGGTGCCGGCCGGCGGGAGGGCGGCGTGGGCTCCCGGGGGCCGGCCGGCAGCGCGCAGCCCTGTCCCGTGGGAGCAGCGGGGACCCACCCAGGTACGTGTCCTCCCGGGGACAGCCTCAGCCGGGTGCCTGTGTGGCCCGTGGGCATCTCACGCCTTTCTTTGCCGTAGGCTGGCAAGAAGCAAACTAGGGATCATCTGCCAAGCAGGTCCTCTGTTCTCAACAAACTGCGTATTGGACTGAACCACTCAAGTAAACTGAATAAGGGGAACATTTTCCCTGCACCTGCTGGAGAAGCTGTTACTCTCCAAGCTGGGCTTACACATCAGACGACCTCCATCAGAGGTCTAAGCAGCTTCTGACTTTCTTCAAAGCTTTGGAAACAAGTATGTATGTTTTGAAAGCGGTTTCATTTAAGTAATTTTAATAGGTGCTTTTAATAGTAGGGTGAATTTCACAGTTTCATATTCAATTTAAAATTGTTGAAAATAACTCAGTAGAAATTTAAGTTAAGCTACATGTATAAAATATAGGTAATGTTATTCCAACATCTTGCCTATTAGAAGCAATTTTGATTGTCTTAACTAATGAAAAATTGATTTGGCATTTTCAAGGCACTTGGTCTGTTCACACTGAATACGTTGTAGGGCATTCAAGCACTTTGTAATCTTTAAACATTCTGACTAGCAACCCCTTCCTGACACAAGGAATTGTTATTTTTATCATAATGGAATTAAAAAGTTGTCATTCTAATTTGGCTTAAGTTTTGACTGCTACTGGACTACTTCCTTCCTCCCTTCCATCTCCTGCCTTATGCTGGTTAAAGGTTTGTGTTGTCTTTGGGAGCTGACATTGCTGACAATTAAAGGGATTGATTTTTAGTCTGTGCAGCTCCCAGATCTGGTGCCCTATGGAGCTGCACAAGCCTTATATCAACATGAGGGGAATGAGAGGTCAGCGTTTGGGGGAGAATTCAAGGCCTTCCCCGTTAATAGCCTGAATTATTTTGGGTGAAAATTACTGTGGCTGCACTGATTTGCCTAATGACATGCATAAAATTGGTGGAAGAGCCAACGTCTTTAATCCAGGTGGGTTTTGTTGCTGGTGGCTTCTGTAATGGTGGGGGTGAGCTTCCTCTTGAAAGCATCATTTTTTTGGCATGTGGTCCATCTCTTCCTTAGGCTTCCTTGAAAATCGTTCTCAGCCATAATGGTGAAAGACTTTTTGGCTCCTCTTTTTGTTGCTACTCAATTATTGTTATGCTTGCTGAGGAGGACATAAGGAAAGGCTGAAGAAGCCCATTGCTTTTCTCTTCTCCAGGGAATCTGTTACATTAAACATTTGAATAGATTTTTGAACATAATTCCCAGTCATTTCCTCTACAGTGAACTCAGTTCACTCATGCAGACTTTGTACTTAATGATATCTCTTAAAATAAATGAGATATGATATAATTTATACTAAATGGTCATTTTAGAAATCTACATCTACTAATTATTCATTAGAAAATTTGGGAAGACAGAAGTAGAGTAAATTCCCTTTATGAACTCACAGTCTACAGAAATATAAATACACACACCTGTGTTTATTTTATTTGAACAAAACTGAATAGAGGTAATTTACTGGACTCCAAGAGCAGTGTAAGCAGGTTTGAAGTACGTTGTTCAATCTGCATCAATCAACCATAGCAACCAACCGAGCCAAAACCAGCCAAAAATTCAACATGCATCTCTAGGACAGTTATTTATGGTAGCACTTAGCTTGTGGTCTGTCTCTGCATCATTTGGGATTGTGCTTCTGTGCGTTCTGGCTGTGTGCTTGGGGTGGCCGCTCTCTGCCCTTTCCTCTCCTTGTTGCCTGTGCATGTGCCCCTGTGGTCCCTCCTCCGAAGGCTTTTTCCTTGCTTGCTCCTTTCTGGGCTGCCCCATTTTGCATCTTGCTCCCAGCAGTCTTCTCCCCTACGCTTGGGTGGCATTTGCTGTTTCCCAGCCCTGCATGTAACCAAGTCACTTCTCAGTTTATACATTTAAGTTACACCTTGCTGTGTTACTGGTTTCTCCTTGACTCTCAGCTGCAGTTGCTCTCTTGTCCATTGTGCCAGAGCTGGCTCTTCCTTGGAGCTCCGTGCACGTGCAGAGCCTTCCTTGAACCATCCTGTGGGGACTGGAGACTGCAGATCTCCTCAGGGTGCTGTGAGAAATCACGCTGCTGCTCTGTGTGCTGCTTCGGAGGCAGACTCAGCTAGGTTCAGATGAACTAAAGACATGTGCTAGTCAAATCTTGGTTCACAAAACCTAGCAAATTATTTAATTTGCATTCAGACTGCATCCAGATCCAACCTGGATAGCTGCTTGATGTCACCTTACAGCCCTTCACTACTCCTTCCTCTCTTACAGACACTTGTCGTGGTTTGTTTTACAAGAGCTGTTTCATGTAGGGATTGTATTCCAAGGTGTTTCAATGGTATCAAGTGTAACTGGGTTTGATTTGGACCAGGGCTCCTGGTACACATAAATAAAGCAGATAGTATTCCTTGCTTTCTATGGAGGATGAAGTGTCATCTTTAGGAGGCAGTCATGATGCAGTTGCACTCTTCACACAAAATAAGACAAATTCAATACAAGATTTAACAAAAAGGAAATGGAAGTGAGTAGGATTTTCTTGTCTTATAGCTTAAATGAGAGAATACTGAGTTTTATGTCTGCCAGAAAACTGGAAATGGGAGTCAAGATGCTTTCTCTTCATAACGAGGTATGCATATATGTATCTATGATGTACAAAATGCCTCATTTTAGGTTAATCAGTTCAGTTTTGAAGACACAAACAGCTAAAATTTACTGTATTGAAAATAACATTACTTTGGGGAGAATCTCTCTCAATTAGAAGAGAAATGAGGAGAGCCAATTCCCACGGCAAGTTGGGGGAGAGTGATTTTGTAAGTGGTATTGGAGTTGGGAAAAGTGCAATCAGAGTCAGCAAAACTCCGTGTTTTACCAGAGGCTGCCACAGTAATTGGCCGTGCATGTCCAGATTGCCGAGTGACAGGCGGGAGGCTCAGCTCTCGGAGAGCTTGGCCTCTCCGAGCAGGGAGGAGAGGAAAGGAAGGGAGGATGGGGAGAAAAAACAATTTGTGAACTTGCCCCTTTTGAGATAGCAACTGCTCTTCTCCTGTGCCCAGGATCATCGTGAACAGCCAGCAGCTGCATCCCACTCTGCTTTGCTGTCAGCAAATGTCACTGCAGAAACCTCAGAAGTTTCAAGGAGCCACTATCTGTACACAGGGAATAGAGGAAACTCATGGAAGTGTTGTGGTGTGTGGGCTGCTCTGAATTTTACTGTGAGGATGGAAGGTCTTCACAAATGTTTTAAATTAGGCTATCCTTGATAATTCTAGTGGTATGGACCCTAACCAAAATTTCAGGGGGAAAAAAAGTTGCTCTGTTAAAGCAGGCATAAAAAAAAATGAAGGGCTTAACTTTTGTCCTGAGGGTGATAAAACAGCACCACACAGCTGAAAATCAATCTGACCTTCACCCACGTGATGCTGTTGTCTCAGTCTGTCTTTCATTTCCTTTGGTTGAGTGAAGGCCACGGCATTCAGTAGGGAGAAGAGCCAGAGGGAGGTGCGGAGAATCCTGTTTTCTCTGGAAAGGCTTCGGTGCTTGCATAAGTTCACTCTATAAAGTGAGTTGCTGTAAAACTTTGAATTATTTCATTAAATTAAATTTAAAAAAAAATCATTTTTCTCTTAATAGCCAGCAATCACATTAAGGTAAAGAAGGTATGTGCTGTAAAAAAAAGATGTGTTTGAGATATAAAACATTCTGTTTTAATTAAACCTAGAATTAGTTGGTATTTTGAAATGAAGCCTTCATGCAGCAACAGGAAACCTGCACATTCATTTAAAACACAGAAATTCGTACCCAAAGGGGAGAAAAAGGCAATTATTTTTTCCAGAGATATTTGAACATTGTGTTGCGAGGTTTGCACAAACAAAGAAAAGGTGCCCAGACACCAAGATATTTACATAAATAAATCAACAGTTAGGGCTTGTGTATAAGCAATATTATTGATTTTCAAAACAGAAGTACAATTTCAGTTGGTGAATTACTCATTTTGCACATCTTGCAGAGGTGGTTCCCGCCTCATTTTCCTGAAGATAGAGAAGGAACTGAATGAATGGGTAAAATCTGCGCAGAATTTAATTCTATTAAACAACAGAATCAAGAAAAGGGAAAACTACATGCATAAGCACGTCTTGATGTTCTTTTTGACATCTTGAAAGCAATTAAAAGTGCAATTCATAGCTGTTCATCCAATGCCCTGCGTCTTCCATCCTTGTTGGATTTAAATGCAACCCTGAGCCGAGAAGTTCCCATCTATTTCTCTTGGAAAACAGTAAGGTTTCCACACTGGTTTTACGAAACTAAGATTCCAGTAAATTCTACCTACCCTAAACTGCAGTTTTTCTGATTTATCTCATTACATACAGATAATGTCTTTTCATGTCAGTCATGAACTACTCTGTTACTTTGTATTTTTGTGCTGTAGATTCCCGGGCTACTGTAGCACAGAGAGAGGGAGTTGTACCTGTTATTTTCTTTGTTCAATAATTGTTGTCTGTTTAGGAAGGTTTGTAAGAAATGTCATCATCTTGTTAAAAAGATAATGGCAGAGGTTGGATGTGGCTGCAGAGATTAATCTCTGCTTCATAAAGGTTAAGAATTATACAATTTGTTCATTAAGCTATTTGGAATAATGGAGATTAATTTGTGACGGTAGCATTTTATTTAAGTGTGGTTTGTCTGATGTACTGACGATCGCAGAAGCTTTTACATGGTATTAAAAACCCCAAAACGGTAAATATAAAAGATGTTGGGACCTTTCCCTGGCAAGCTCTGCTACTCAGGTCTCCATGAGATATGCCAAAACGCTATTTGCATAAATATAGAATTTAATAAGTTATCATTCTGATTAACGTCATTAACTGCTTAACTACTGTAGAAATTGGCTTCCAAAGTTGCTTGTTGGTAGCTGTTGCTCTCCACGTCACTCCATTTGCTGTCTCACTGGGGATAATGGTATGCAAGGGAAAGCAAGAAGGTCAAGGATCTTTTTGTTTAGTCTCTTTGCACATTAAAAGTTCTATTATGTGTTTGTATTGCATGTGGTTTCCAGTCGGTTGGCTACAATGCTTTCAAGATCCATTGATGATGAGTTTGTGAGGCTAAATATATCTTGTGGATTATGACTACCAAGCTATCAGTTTGTGCAGCAGTCAGGGCCGATACTTAACAAGTGTTTTTCAGAATGGGGAATTTTGAAACCGAGTCAAATGATCTTACAAAAGGGGTTAACTGAAATGCTAATACA
Source organism: Edolisoma coerulescens (assembly GCA_013397115.1). Taxonomy (NCBI): domain Eukaryota; kingdom Metazoa; phylum Chordata; class Aves; order Passeriformes; family Campephagidae; genus Edolisoma; species Edolisoma coerulescens. The sequence goes on along the minus strand of VWZW01000978.1, from coordinate 1,593,505 downwards.
GAAGATGACAGCAAATGCTTGGCCTGTGCCGGCTGTGGGGGTGTTTGGGGCTCTGCTATGCTGTTTGCGGGGGAAGTGGTTCTTAGGTTGGGGTTTTTATGGGTTTTCGGGGGGTGGAGGAGGGCTGTGGTATTGTCGTGAATGACACAGAGGCCACAAAGCTGAATGGATTGAAAAAAAAGTGGTGTCGCCTACAGCCATCCCTTCCTCTGCCCCGGCGAGGCGGAGGTGCCGCGTGNGCCGCCCCGCCGCCCTCTTGCGCGTCCCCCGCAGCAGCGCAGCCCCCTCCGTCTGTCCCCCGCGGCTGGCAGGGCCGGCGGGCTCCGCGGGGACCGCGCCGCTGCTTCTTGCCCAACATTTAAAGGAATGCAAAACCAGCCTGCAGGATGCAGCCACGTCTTAAGGGCTGGCACGGCCGCCTTGCTTGTTTTCACTCTCTAGCTAGTAGACTGACCTTTTAAAACGACAGTTTCAGCTGCTGTGAAACATTGACAATAGCTTTAATAGATTTCATTTTAGAATAAATAGCTCTGGTTCCATTTCGATAATGTAAACTAGCAGCCATGAGCATGTTTTAGCTGATTGTTTCAGGCTGTGTGCAAACTCAGGCAGACGTCACTGCCTCCTTGCCAGGCGCTAGCGCAAGATGCTCACTTTCTTTAAAAATGAAAGCAGAGATTGTATTTTTTTAAGGCAATTTGTGTTCTGACTGACTTCTTCTGGGTACCTTCACACCTGTCAAGTGAATCCAGTGGGCTTGTTCCCAAGGGTGGCCTGACATCTGGGAAATTCTGCCTCAGCCCCGACTGGTCCCCTTTGAAGCATCTTTGGTATTTTGAATTGAAGTTGAGTTACACCATCACACATCATCCTTTGCATTATTCTGTTCTGCTCCAGTGTACCCCTGCTTTTATAAATTTCAGTTTAAATCCTGCTCTTGGGCTGTTTCAGGAGTGTTGCAGTTGTCTGTAAGCTGTCTTGCTTTTTGCTGTGGGGCTGGTAAGCTCAAAAACATCTGCAGGCAGGGTCAGTCCAGCTTGCTATTCTTCAGAGAATATTTACAAAGTTTCATAAGGCTTGGACCCATACCCACACCCATCCTAGATGCAGTGTCTACAGATTTATCCCCAGAGCCTCTTACAAGCATTGCTTGTATTACTATCTAGAGCTATCCCACTGCAGAAATCCTCAGGAGAGAGAAGTGGACAAGAGTACTTAGAAACATCTGTTAAAAATTCAGACAAACACTCCACTGTCACTAGAAGCAGTCGGGACGGGACGAATGAAATTTACCATGTAGTGCTGCAGCAAAAAAGGGACATTTCTTTTGTTCCTTCACTTTTCCTTAAAAATGGATAGTTTGGTCAGTAGATACAGAAAAATGCCTCTGCAGAGCACACTTGGGGTGTATAGCTGCTTGTAACCAATGTCACAAACTGACTCCAGAGCCAAGCCTTGCAGTCTTGTGGGAGTGCTGTTTCCTGAGTGCTCACATTTGATTCATCACACGCTTTCTACTTGTTTCAAAAAACCCTGCATTAATTGTGCAGACCTAGAAAGTGGTGACATTAGGAAATAAATTGACTTCAACATGACTTTTCCATTGCTTAGGCAAAAGGGAAGAAAAAGTTGCAGCAACAAATCTAGTGGATGAACTCTCCAACTGGTTGCTGTTTTGTGTGTGGCTACATTCTGGATTCAGCGAGTACTTGATAAATATTGTCATTTGTCCTTGATGATGTGTCATGAAGTTACAGGCAATTTGGCAGAGAAAATAAGTTTTCTTGAGTATGAGGCCAGACTTGCTATGATGTGTTTCTCCATTGAAGTCCAGCTCAGCCCTCCACCCGACCCCATTCCCCACAGAGCACTCTCATCCCCCCTTCCCATCTTCTGCCTACCGGCAGGACAAGGAGCAGAATGAGCTGTGCTGTTCGGCCGGGTGACACACGTGTGCTGATTGCCTGGGACAGGCCCAAGAGCAGGGATAAGTGCTGACTCTGCTCTTAGCCTTTCTCTCAGCAGAGACATGAACTGGGGTCTCTGCCCTACCCAATCAAAGGCAGGTTCGCCGATCTTAGAGAAACTCAATTTCTCTCTGAGAAACTCAATTTCTCTCATAGCCCCGTATCCCCAGTACAGTGTGATTCAAAAGTTAATAGGAAGGGACAAACAGTTAAGACATATGACAGGCAATATGATGACATAAACCTTGTTTTCTTAGGATGCCAGGCTGAAAAAATGAACACAAAGCTCCTGAGAATAACTGAGTCACTTCAGATTGAGACTTGATGGACAATGTTGGCTTTGTTATCACTCTGCAGGTAGCGAGGGGATAGGGTTAGGGAGAATTTCTAGAAAAGTAGGGGAGTTGTTATTAGAAGGGTAAAGCTTCCACTGCCACGCATCCCCCGTAGTGGACCCTGCATTACCCTGGTCCCTCCTCCTTTTAGGAGCCTTTTGAGGAAAAGTCTTCTGTGACAGAAACATCTCTCAGGTCTTTTAATCTGTGAGCTGCCAGGTGAAAGAATGGGGCTAGGGAACAAAAGACGCTCAGATACTGCAGACAAGCTTTTGTAGGATCTGCCACGTCAGCTGTCTCTCATAAGGTCTGCTGTATTTTCTGTTGATGGTGCTCTTCCCTCGAGGATTTTCCCACACCTGGGAATGCCTGCCATAAGCCGCACTGATATTTTCCTCAATGCCTTTCATTTCTGTGTACAGATGGAGCTGGGATATCACACACTGTCCTTGTCCTTATTCTGTTCTGCTCCTTGGCAGTCACAGCTTTCCTGGCTGGAAGCTTTCATCCCACCTCCCTCTCAGCCCTTTTCAGGAGGGGCTTTGCAATTATTTATAAGCGAGCTTGTCCTGTTTTCTGACATTTTCAGTGTAGTCTGCAGAAGAGTAAAGCTAAGTATGTGTTCTCTGGTTTTACAGGGAGCAGAAAACTTAAAGTAAATGTTGGTGGTCTGTGTTAGCAAGATATCCTTCATTTTTTATGGTGCGGGGGGCCCTCCCTATAAATTGAAGGTCTTGTAGGTGGAAAATGTTCTAGTGGCCTGTAACTACCTCTTGCCTTTAAAGCGTTTGGAGATCCTGGAGGGGCAGGCAGCTCACTTGCATGCTTGTCAAGGGGAGGCTGGCTGTCCAGCTTATCCTGTATTCCTACTCACCATCCCCAAGCAGGTTTTCTCTCTCCTTCCTCTTGTCACGTGTCAGAATAAGACATCCTGTGATTTACCTCATTCACCTTCCGCTTGTGTTCTGAGGCTCGAGATTTTCCAGAATACAAGAGGCAAAACTATAATGATTTGGGCCTTAGCACCTCTGGAGGCATCTTTAGATTTTTTGTCTGAGATAAATTTCTATTCAAGCTGAAGAGAGCAGCATTTTCCTGTTATCCTGCTGGAAATATGTGGGACTACCTTTTCTTCTGGAAGTAGTAAAGTGGACAGGCTTGTCTGCTGCCCAGTGCTACAGATTGTATGATATACTTACTAATTCACCCCCTCCTCCACAGCATTGCTGTTTTGGTTGCCTACATGCATATGTGAGAGAGAATTATAGGTCTCCCAGCTACCTTCTCTTCCAAAGATAATTAAAATACAGAGTCTCTTCTAAAGAGAGATGCGTACGCCCACCAACCTTATAAATACAGAAATAGATTTTTTTTTTTTTGCTATTGAACAACCTTAGATAAAAACTGATGGTTGCAGCTGAATCTCACTTTGAGTTTTTCATTAAAACTATTCAAAGCAAACTAGAGGGTGGAGAATCTCCTGTGAGCCAAAACTAACCTCCGTGTTCCTGCCAATGAATCTGTGTTGCCAAATTTCACACAGCCGTGTTCTCTAGCACCTCCTTTGAACACGAGTGTGGTTCTGGAGGCCGTTTTGAAGCTTCCACTTGAAACACTCTCAGTGAGCTAGTGAAGCATTTTCTGGCACTTAAGGTTCTGTATCTGGTAGCTGTCTGTGCTATAGAGGGCAATGAGTCATGGCTTGCTAAAGGAGAAAAAAGGATTTCTTAGAAAACCTTTCAGAAAAGCTGAGGTGGTTTTTCAGCTGGAAATGCTGGTGGTGTCTGTGGTGGAATTGGTGTGGCAAGTTACCTCTGCAGTGTTTCTAAGAATTACCAGATAGTGTGGTGGCTCATCTGAATACCCTTTCTGTATGATTTTTGCAGCCAGTGACTGTCTCCTAATATAGCATATTTCTTTCATATTTTTTGCTATTTGGACTGCTGGATATGGGGATTTGTATCTTGCTATACTTTTATTCTTAATGATATACTTGAATTACAAAAGTGCAAAATCCCTCACCTCCTGCCGGAATCTTGAGGAATTATGGGTGTTCATCATCCCAAACAGTCAAGCAATTGTGCTGCAGACCTCACTGTGAGTTGGTTCGTTTCTGCAGTTTACCAGATCATTAATGTTTCAGTTGGCTGGCTCTGAATTCATGACAGCAGTACATGTTAACAGAACTGAGTGTGCTGCTCCAGCCTCCCAGCCAGCCCGTGATGCTGGCGTTTGGGATACAGGAGCAGTGCAGTTTGGGATGGCCCTGCAGGGTGTGGATGTGTGCCTGAGCCAGCAGGGAATGGCACAGTGAGGGTGCTGCCTTGTGCTTTACGGCTCAGGCAGGTCCCCAGGTCACCATCCGGGATCCCCTGCAGCAGGGCTGAACGGTCTGCATTGGTTCCTTGGCTGCTGGGGCTTCACTTCAATCACAAACGAAATTGCAGCTGTTTTGGACATGGGCAAAGCTCATTGCAGGTGCCCTTTGTGATGCAGCAGGGCTGTCCCTGTGCGGGCCATGAGGGAGGACCCTCTGTGCCCTGAGCTGGATCTGTGATAACACCTGGCATGGCTGCTGTTGCACTGCTGACACTTTGGTCATTCCTAGTTATTTTACCATTTTTGCACAAAATAAAAATATAATTCTGTGATAGCAAGAAAAAAAAATTCTGAAAGGCTGTGATTTAATTCTTAAATTTCCCACCCTGCTTTAAGCCTCCCCCTGAGAAAGAAATGGTCACAGAAGGGGGAGGCAGTGATGACAGATGCCGTGCACCTTTGAGCTGGTATGGCAGCTGATGATGCACAGACCTTGAGATGATGATGGAGACCTCAGTGTGCAGGGTGATGCTTCATGGCAGTGCGGAATATTGAGCTATTTATTGGAAAAAAATACCTGATCAATGAGGTGGTGGATTGGCAGTGTTGCCCAAGCCAAAGGCTCCAGGAGGGTACTGCTGTAAGCAGGCAGTGAGCCTGTGCATGAGCCTGGGATCGCCTCTCATGTGCAGCAAGCCTCAGTTTACCTGTTCATGAAAAAAGAAATCGGGACCAGCATGTGGTGGACATTGACTCTTTGTTATGATCTGGCATCTTTGGATAGAAAACTGTATTTTATAATTAGTTGCTCTTTACTTCATTTGTATGACTG